>CM026388.1:4340204-4362307 GCA_014843695.1 Archivesica marissinica | reverse complement strand
TTACAGTGCATTGTTGGTGGTGAGTGATGAACGAGCTCTTTTACAGTGCATTGTTGGTGGTGAGAGATGAACGGGCTGTTTTACAGTGCATTGTTGGTGATAAGAGATGAAATGGCTGTTTGACAGTGAATTGCTGGTGGTGAAAGATGAATGAGCTGTTTTACAGTGAACTGCTGGTGGTGAGAGATGAATGAGCTGTTTTACAGTGAATTGCTGGTGGTGAGAGATGAACGGGCTGTTCTACAGTGAATTGCTGGTGGTGAGAGATGAACGAGCTGTTTTACAGTGAATTGTTGGTGGTGAGAGATGACCAAGCTGTTTTACAGTGAATTGTTGATGGTGAGTGATGAACGAGCTTTTTTACAGTGAATTGTTGGTGGTGAGAGATTAATAAGCTGTTGTACAGTGAATTGTTGGTGTTGAGAGATGAAAGGGCTGTTTGACAGTGAATTGCTGGTGGTGAGAGATGAATGAGCTGTTTGACAGTGAATTGCTGGTGGTGAGAGATGAACAAGTTCTTTTACAGTGAATTGTTAGTGGTGAGAGATGAATGAGCTGTTTGACAGTGAATTGCTGGTGATGAGAGATGAAAGGGCTGTTTGACAGTGAATTGCTGGTGGTGAGAGATGAATATGCTGTTTGACAGTGAATTGCTGGTGGTGAGAGATGAATGAGCTGTTTTACAGTGAATTGTTGGAGGTGAGAGATGAACGGGCTGTTTTACAGTGCATTGTTGGTGACGAGAGATGAATGAGCTGTTTTACAGTGAATTGCTGGTGGTGAGAGATGAAAGGGCTGTTTGACAGTGAATTGTTGGTGGTGATAGATGAATGAGCTGTTTTACAGTGAATTGCTGGTGGTGAGCGATGAACAAGCTGTTTTACAGTGCATTGGTGGTGGTGATAGCTGAACGGGCTGTCTAACAGTGCATTGTTGGTGATGAGAGATGAAAGGGCTGTTTGACAGTGAACTGCTGGTGGTGAGAGATGAATGAGCTGTTTGACAGTGAATTGCTGGTGGTGAGAGATGATCGGGCTGTTTTACAGTGAATTGCTGGTGGTGAGAGATGAACGGGCTGTTTTACAGTGAATTGCTGGTGGTGAGAGATGAACGTGCTGCTATACAATGAATTGCTGGTGGTGAGAGATGAATGTGCTGTTTGACTGTGAATTGCTGGTTGTGAGAGATGACCGCGCTGATTTACAGTGAATTGCTGGTGGTGAGAGATGAACGTGCTGTTTTACAGTGAATTGTTAGTGGTGAGAGATGAAAGGGCTGTTTGACAGTGAATTGTTGGTGGTGATAGATGAATGAGCTGTTTTACAGTGAATTGCTGGTGGTGAGCGATGAACAAGCTGTTTTACAGTGCATTGGTGGTGGTGATAGCTGAACGGGCTGTCTAACAGTGCATTGTTGGTGATGAGAGATGAAAGGGCTGTTTGACAGTGAACTGCTGGTGGTGAGAGATGAATGAGCTGTTTGACAGTGAATTGCTGGTGGTGAGAGATGATCGGGCTGTTTTACAGTGAATTGCTGGTGGTGAGAGATGAACGGGCTGTTTTACAGTGAATTGCTGGTGGTGAGAGATGAACGTGCTGCTATACAATGAATTGCTGGTGGTGAGAGATGAATGTGCTGTTTGACTGTGAATTGCTGGTGGTGAGAGATGACCGCGCTGATTTACAGTGAATTGCTGGTGGTGAGAGATGAACGTGCTGTTTTACAGTGAATTGTTAGTGGTGAGAGATGAACGGGCTGTTTTACAGTGATTTGCTGGTGGTGAGTGATGAACGACATTTTTTACAGTGAATTGTTGGTGGTGAGAGATGAACAAGCTCTTTTACAGTGAATTGTTGGTGGTGAGATATGAAAGGGCTGTTTGACAGTGAATTGTTGGTGGTGAGAGATGAACGAGCTGTTTTACAATGAATTGTTGGTGGTGAGAGATGTACGAGATTTTATACAGTGCATTGTTGGAGGTGAGAGATGAAAGAGCTGTTTTACAGTGCATTGTTGGTGATGAGAGATGAAAGGGCTGTTTTGCAGTTAATTGCTGGTGGTGAGAGATGAACGAGCTGTTTTACAGTGAATTGCTGGTGGTGAGAGATGAACAAGCTGTTTTAAAGTGAATTGCTGGTGGTGAGAAATGAACGGGCTGTTTTACAGTGCATTGTTGGTGATGAGAGATGAAAGGGCTGTTTTGCAGTTAATTGCTGGTGGTGAGAGATGAACGAGCTGTTTTACAGTGAATTGCTGGTGGTGAGAGATGAACAAGCTGTTTTAAAGTGAATTGCTGGTGGTGAGAAATGAACGGGCTGTTTTACAGTGCATTGTTGGTGAAGGATGAAGGCTGTTTTTTGTGGTGGTGAGAGTGAGAGATGAAAGGGCTGTTTTACAGTGAATTGCTGGTGGTGAGAGATGAACGAGCTGTTTTACAGTGAATTGCTGGTGGTGAGAGATGAACAAGCTGTTTTACAGTGAATTGCTGGTGGTGAGAGATGAACGGGCTGTTTTACAGTGAATTGCTGGTGGTGAGAGATGAACGAGCTGTTTTACAGTGAATTGTTGGTGGTGAGAGATGAACGGGCTGTTTTACAGTGCATTGTTGGTGATAAGAGATGAAATGGCTGTTTGACAGTGAATTGCTGGTGGTGAGAGATGAATGAGCTGTTTTACAGTGAATTGCTGGTGGTGAGAGATGAATGAGCTGTTTTACAGTGAATTGCTGGTGGTGAGAGATGAACGGGCTGTTTTACAGTGAATTGCTGGTGGTGAGAGATGAACGAGCTGTTTTACAGTGAATTGTTGGTGGTGAGAGATGAACAAGCTGTTTTACAGTGAATTGTTGGTGTTGAGAGATGAAAGTGTTTGACAGTGAATTGCTGGTGGTGAGAGATGAAGAGCTGTTTACAGGAATTGGGTGGGAGAGATGAATGAGCTGTTTTACAGTGCATGTTGGTGGTGAGAGATGAATGGCTGTTTGACAGTGATGTGGTGGTGAGAGATGAATGAGCTGTTTTACAGTGAATTGCTGGTGGTGAGAGATGAACAAGCTGTTTTACAGTGAATTGTTGGTGGTGAGAGATGAATGAGCTGTTTTACAGTGAATTGCTGGTGGTGAGAGATGAACAAGCTGTTTTACAGTGCATTGTTGGTGGTGAGAGATGAACGGGCTGTTTTACAGTGCATTGTTGGTGATGAGAGATGAAAGGGCTGTTCGACAGTGAATTGTTGGTGGTGAGAGATGAATGAGCTGTTTTACAGTGAACTGCTGGTGGTGAGAGATGAATGAGCTGTTTGACAGTGAATTGCTGGTGGTGAGAGATGAACGGGCTGTTTTACAGTGAATTGCTGGTGGTGAGAGATGAACGAGCTGTTTTACAGTGAATTGCTGGTGGTGAGAGATGAATGGGCTGTTTTACAGTGAATTCCTTGTGGTGAGAGATGATCGAGCTTTTTTACAGTGAATTGTTGGTGGTGAGAGATGAACGGGCTGTTTTACAGTGCATTGTTGGTGGTGAGTGATGAACGAGCTCTTTTACAGTGCATTGTTGGTGGTGAGAGATGAACGGGCTGTTTTACAGTGCATTGTTGGTGATAAGAGATGAAATGGCTGTTTGACAGTGAATTGCTGGTGGTGAAAGATGAATGAGCTGTTTTACAGTGAACTGCTGGTGGTGAGAGATGAATGAGCTGTTTTACAGTGAATTGCTGGTGGTGAGAGATGAACGGGCTGTTTTACAGTGAATTGCTGGTGGTGAGAGATGAACGAGCTGTTTTACAGTGAATTGTTGGTGGTGAGAGATTACCAAGCTGTTTTACAGTGAATTGTTGATGGTGAGTGATGAACGAGCTTTTTTACAGTGAATTGTTGGTGGTGAGAGATTAATAAGCTGTTTTACAGTGAATTGTTGGTGTTGAGAGATGAAAGGGCTGTTTGACAGTGAATTGCTGGTGGTGAGAGATGAATGAGCTGTTTGACAGTGAATTGCTGGTGGTGAGAGATGAACAAGTTGTTTTACAGTGAATTGTTAGTGGTGAGAGATGAATGAGCTGTTTGACAGTGAATTGCTGGTGGTGAGAGATGAAAGGGCTGTTTGACAGTGAATTGCTGGTGGTGAGAGATGAATATGCTGTTTGACAGTGAATTGCTGGTGGTGAGAGATGAATGAGCTGTTTTACAGTGAATTGCTGGGGGTGAGAGATGAACAAGCTGTTTTACAGTGCATTGTTGGAGGTGAGAGATGAACGGGCTGTTTTACAGTGCATTGTTGGTGACGAGAGATGAATGAGCTGTTTTACAGTGAATTGCTGGTGGTGAGAGATGAAAGGGCTGTTTGACAGTGAATTGTTGGTGGTGATAGATGAATGAGCTGTTTTACAGTGAATTGCTGGTGGTGAGCGATGAACAAGCTGTTTTACAGTGCATTGGTGGTGGTGATAGCTGAACGGGCTGTCTAACAGTGCATTGTTGGTGATGAGAGATGAAAGGGCTGTTTTACAGTGAATTGCTGGTGGTGAGAGATGAACGGGCTGTTTTACAGTGAATTGCTGGTGGTGAGAGATGAACGTGCTGTTTTACAGTGAATTGCTGGTGGTGAGAGATGAATGTGCTGTTTTACAGTGAATTGCTGGTGGTGAGAGATGAACGCGCTGTTTTACAGTGAATTGCTGGTGGTGAGAGATGAACGGGCTGTTTTACAGTGATTTGCTGGTGGTGAGTGATGAACGACATTTTTTACAGTGAATTGTTGGTGGTGAGAGATGAACAAGCTGTTTTACAGTGAATTGTTGGTGGTGAGATATGAAAGGGCTGTTTGACAGTGAATTGTTGGTGGTGAGAGATGAACGAGCTGTTTTACAATGAATTGTTGGTGGTGAGAGATGTACGAGATTTTATACAGTGCATTGTTGGTGGTGAGAGATGAATGAGCTGTTTTACAGTGCATTGTTGGTGATGAGAGATGAAAGGGCTGTTTTGCAGTTAATTGCTGGTGGTGAGAGATGAACGAGCTGTTTTACAGTGAATTGCTGGTGGTGAGAGATGAACAAGCTGTTTTACAGTGAATTGCTGGTGGTGAGAGATGAACGGGCTGTTTTACAGTGAATTGTTGGTGGTGAGTGATGAACGAGCTGTTTTACAGTGCATTGTTGGTGGTGAGAGATGAACGGGCTGTTTTACAGTGCATTGTTGGTGATGAGAGATGAAATGGCTGTTTGACAGTGAATTGCTGGTGGTGAGAGATGAATGAGCTGTTTTACAGTGAATTGCTGGTGGTGAGAGATGAATGAGCTGTTTTACAGTGAATTGCTGGTGGTGAGAGATGAACGGGCTGTTTTACAGTGAATTGCTGGTGGTGGAGATGAACGAGCTGTTTACAGTGAATTGTTGGTGGTGAGAGATGAGGTTTTTCAGTGAAGTTGGTGTTGAGAGATGAAAGGGCTGTTTTACAGTGAATTGCTGTGGTGGTGAGAGATGACTAGCTGTTTTACAGTGATTGCTGGTGGTGAGAGATGAACAAGCTGTTTTACAGTGCATTGTTGGTGGTGAGAGATGAATGAGCTGTTTTACAGTGAATTGCTGGTGGTGAGAGATGAACAAGCTGTTTTACAGTGAATTGTGGTGGTGAGAGATGAAAGGGCTGTTTGACAGTGAATTGCTGGTGGTGAGAGATGAATGAGCTGTTTGACAGTGAATTGCTGGTGGTGAGAGATGAACAAGCTGTTTTACAGTGAATTGTTGGTGGTGAGAGATGAATGAGCTGTTTGACAGTGAATTGCTGGTGGTGAGAGATGAATGAGCTGTTTTACAGTGAATTGCTGGTGGTGAGAGATGAACAAGCTGTTTTACAGTGCATTGTTGGTGGTGATAGATGAATGAGCTGTTTTACAGTGAATTGCTGGTGGTGAGAGATGAACAAGCTGTTTTACAGTGCATTGGTGGTGGTGAGAGATGAACGGGCTGTCTTACAGTGCATTGTTGGTGATGAGAGATGAAAGGGCTGTTCGACAGTGAATTGTTGGTGGTGAGAGATGAATGAGCTGTTTGACAGTGAACTGCTGGTGGTGAGAGATGAATGAGCTTTTTGAAAGTGAATTGCTGGTGGTGAGAGATGAACGGGCTGTTTTACAGTGAATTGCTGGTGGTGACAGATGAACGGGCTGTTTTACAGTGAATTGCTAGTGGTGAGAGATGAACGAGCTGTTTTACAGTGATTTGCTGGTGGTGAGAGGTGAATGGGCTGTTTTACAGTGAATTCCTTGTGGTGAGAGATGATCGAGCTTTTTTACAGTGAATTATTGGTGGTGAGAGATGAACGGGCTGTTTTACAGTGCATTGTTGGTGATAAGAGATGAAATGGCTGTTTGACAGTGAATTGCTGGTGGTGAAAGATGAATGAGCTGTTTTACAGTGAACTGCTGGTGGTGAGAGATGAATGAGCTGTTTTACAGTGAATTGCTGGTGGTGAGAGATGAACGGGATGTTTTACAGTGAATTGCTGGTGGTGAGAGATGAACGAGCTGTTTTACAGTGAATTGTTGGTGGTGAGAGATGAGCAAGCTGTTTTACAGTGAATTGTTGGTGTTGAGATATGAAAGGGCTGTTTGACAGTGAATTGCTGGTGGTGAGAGATGAATGAGCTGTTTTACAGTGAATTGCTGGTGGTGATAGATGAATGAGCTGTTTTACAGTGAATTGCTGGTGGTGAGAGATGAACAAGCTGTTTTACGGTGCATTTGTGGTGATGAGAGATGAACGGGCTGTCTTACAGTGCATTGTTGGTGATGAGAGATGAAAGGGCTGTTTTACAGTGAATTGCTGGTGGTGAGAGATGAACAAGCTGTTTTATAGTGCATTGGTGGTGTTGCGAGATGAACGGGCTGTCTTACAGTGCATTGTTGGTGATGAGAGATGAATGAGCTGTTTTACAGTGAACTGCTGGTGGTGAGAGATGAATGAGCTGTTTGACAATGAATTGCTAGTGGTGAGAGATGAACGGGCTGTTTTACAGTGATTTGCTGGTGGTGAGAGGTGAATGGGCTGTTTTACAGTGAATTCCTGGTGGTGAGAGATGATCGAGCTTTTTTACAGTGAATTGTTGGTGGTGAGAGATGAACGGGCTGTTTTACAGTGAATTCCTGGTGGTGAGAGATGATCGAGCTTTTTTAGAGTGAATTGTTGGTGGTGAGAGATGAATGGGCTGTTTTACAGTGAATTGCTGGTAGTGAGAGATGAACGGGCTGTTTTACAGTGAATTGCTGGTGGTGAGAGATGAACGGGCTGTTTTTCAGTGAATTGCAGGTGGTGAGAGATGAACAAGCTGTTTTACAGTGAATTGCTGGTGGTGAGAGAGGAACAAGCTGTTTTACAGTGATTTGCCGGTGGTGAGTGATGAACGACCTTTTTTACAGTGAATTGTTGGTGGTGAGAGATGAACAAGCTGTTTTACAGTGAATTGTTGGTGGTGAGATATGAAAGGGCTGTTTGACAGTGAATTGTTGGTGGTGAGAGATGAATGAGCTGTTTTACAATGAATTGTTGGTGGTGAGAGATGTACGAGATTTTATACAGTGCATTAGAGGTGGTGAGAGATGAATGAGCTGTTTTACAGTGTATTGTTGGTGATGAGAGATGAAAGGGCTGTTTTGCAGTTAATTGCTGGTGGTGAGAGATGAACGAGCTGTTTAACAGTGAATTGCTGGTGGTGAGAGATGACCAAGCTGTTTTACAGTGAATTGCTGGTGGTGAGAGATGAACGGGCTGTTTTACAGTGCATTGTTGGTGGCGAGTGATGAACGAGCTGTTTTACAGTGCATTGTTGGTGGTGAGAGATGAACGGGCTGTTTTACAGTGCATTGTTGGTGATAAGAGATGAAATGGCTGTTTGACAGTGAATTGCTGGTGATGAAAGATGAATGAGCTGTTTTACAGTGAACTGCTGGTGGTGAGAGATGAATGAGCTGTTTTACAGTGAATTGCTGATGGTGAGAGATGAATGAGCTGTTTGACAGTGAATTGCTGGTGGTGAGAGATGAATGAGCTGTTTGACAGTGAATTGCTGGTGGTGAGAGATGAACAAGCTGTTTTAAAGTGCATTGTTGGTGGAGATAGATGAATGAGCTGTGTTACAGTGAATTGCTGGTGGTGAGAGATGAACAAGCTGTTTTACAGTGCATTGGTGGTGGTGAGAGATGAACGGGCTGTCTTACAGTGCATTGATGGTGATGAGAGATGAAAGGGCTGTTTGACAGTGAATTGCTGGTGATGAGAGATGAACGAGCTGCTTTACAGTGAATTGTTGGTGGTGAGAGATGAACAAGCTGTTTTACAGTGAATTGTTGGTGATGAGAGATGAAAGGGCTGTTTGACTTTGAATTGCTGTTGGTGATAGATGAATGAGCTGTTTGACAGTGAATTGCTGGTGGTGAGAGATGAACAAGCTGTTTTACAGTGAATTGTTGGTGATGAGAGATGAAAGGGCTGTTTGACAGTGAATTGCTAGTGGTGATAGATGAATGAACTGTTTGACAGTGAATTGCTGGAGGTGAGAAATGAACGGGCTGTTTTACAGTGAATTGCTGGTGGTGACAGATGAACGGGCTGTTTTACAGTGCATTGCTAGTGGCGATAGATGAGCGGGCTGTTTTGCAGTGATTTGTTGGTGGATGAGAGATGAAAAAGCTGTTTTACAGTGAATTGTTGGTGATGAGAGATGAAAGGGCTGTTTGGCAGTGAATTGTTGGTGATGAGAGATGAACGAGCTGTTATACAGTGCATTGTTGGTGGTGAGAGATGACCGTTCTGTTTTAGAGTGAATTGCTGGTGATGAGAGATGAATGAGCTGTTTTACAGTGAATTGTTGGTGATGAGAGATGAACGAGCTGTTTTACAGTGCATTACTGGTGGTGAGAGATGAACGGGCTGTTTTACAGTGCATTGTTGGTGGTGAGTGATGAACGAGCTGTTTTACAATGCAGTGTTGGTGGTGAGAGATGAACGGGCTGTTTTACAGTGCATTGTTGGTGATAAGAGATGAAATGGCTGTTTGACAGTGAATTGCTGGTGGTGAAAGATGAATGAGCTGTTTTACAGTGAACTGCTGGTGGTGAGAGATGAATGAGCTGTTTTACAGTGAATTGCTGGTGGTGAGAGATGAACGAGCTGTTTTACAGTGAATTGTTGGTGGTGAGAGATGAACAAGCTGTTTTACAGTGAATTGTTGGTGGTGAGAGATGAACGATCTTTTTTACAGTGAATTGTTGGTGTTGAGAGATGAAAGGGCTGTTTTACAGTGCATTGGTGGTGGTGAGAGATGAACGGGCTGTCTTACAGTGCATTGTTGGTGATGAAAGGGCTGTTCGACAGTGAATTGTTGGTGGTGAGAGATGAATGAGCTGTTTTACAGTGAACTGCTGGTGGTGAGAGATGAACAAGCTATTTTACAGTGAATTATTGGTGATGAGAGATGAAAGGGCTGTTTTACAGTGAATTGCTGGTGGTGAGAGATGAATGAGCTGTTTTACAGTGATTTGCTGGTGGTGAGAGATGAATAAGCTGTTTTACAGTGAATTGTTGGTGTTGAGTGATGAAAGGGCTGTTTTACAGTGAATTGCTGGTGGTGAGAGATGAATGAGCTGTTTGACAGTGAATTGCTGGTGGTGAGAGATGAACAAGCTGTTTTACAGTGAATTATTGGTGATGAGAGATGAAAGGGCTGTTTTACAGTGAATTGCTGGTGGTGAGAGATGAATGAGATGTTTGACAGTGAATTGCTGGTGGTGAGAGATGAATGAGCTGTTTTACAGTGATTTGCTGGTGGTGAGAGATGAACAAGCTGTTTTACAGTGCATTGTTGGTGGTGATAGATGAATGAGCTGTTTTACAGTGAATTGCTGGTGGTGAGAGATGAACAAGCTGTTTTACAGTGCATTGGTGGTGGTGAGAGATGAACGGGCTGTCTTACAGTGCATTGTTGGTGATGAAAGGGCTGTTCGACAGTGAATTGTTGGTGGTGAGAGATGAATGAGCTGTTTTACAGTGAACTGCTGGTGGTGAGAGATGAATGAGCTGTTTGACAGTGAATTGCTGGTGGTGAGAGTTGAACGGGCTGTTTTACAGTGAATTGCTGGTGGTGACAGATGAACGGGCTGTTTTACAGTGAATTGCTAGTGGTGAGAGATGAACGGGCTGTTTTGCAGTGATTTGCTGGTGGTGAGAGGTGAATGGGCTGTTTTACAGTGAATTCCTGGTGGTGAGAGATGATCGAGCTTTTTTACAGTGAATTGTTGGTGGTGAGAGATGAACGGGCTGTTTTACAGTGAATTCCTGGTGGTGAGAGATGATCGAGCTTTTTTACAGTGAATTGTTGGTGGTGAGAGATGAACGGGCTGTTTTACAGTGAATTGCTGGTAGTGAGAGATGAACGGGCTGTTATACAGTGAATTGCTGGTGGTGAGAGATGAACGGGCTGTTTTACAGTGAATTGCTGGTGGTGAGAGATGAACAAGCTGTTTTACAGTGAATTGCTGGTGGTGAGAGATGAACAAGCTGTTTTACAGTGAATTGTTGGTGATGAGAGATGAAAGGGCTGTTTGACAGTGAATTGCTGGTGGTGAGAGATGAACGAGCTGCTTTACAGTGAATTGTTGGTGGTGAGAGATGAACTAGCTGTTTTACAGTGAATTGTTGGTGATGAGAGATGAACGGGCTGTTTGACAGTGAATTGCTGTTGGTGAGAGATGAATGAGCTGTTTGACAGTGAATTGCTGGTGGTGATAGATGAATGAGCTGTTTGACAGTGAATTGCTGGTGGTGAGAGATGAACAAGCTGTTTTACAGTGAATTGTTGGTGATGAGAGATGAAAGGGCTGTTTGACAGTGAATTGCTGGTGGTGAGAGATGAATGAGCTGTTTGACAGTGAATTGCTGGTGGTGAGAGATGAACGAGCTGTTTTACAGTGAATTGTTGGTGGTGAGAGATGAACGAGCTGTTTTACAGTGCATTGTTGGTGGTGAGAGATGAACGCTGTTTTACAGTGAATTGCTGGTGTGAGAGATGAAGGCTGTTTTACAGTGAATTGTTGGTGGTGAGAGATGAACGGCTGTTTTACAGTGAATTGCTGGTGGTGAGAGATGAACGAGCTGTTTTACAGTGAATTGTTGGTGGTGAGAGATGAACGAGCTGTTTTACAGTGATTTGGTGGTGAGATGAAGGCTGTTTTACAGTGAATTGTTGGTGTTGAGAGATGAAAGGGCTGTTTGACAGTGAATTGCTGGTGGTGAGAGATGAATGAGCTGTTTTACAGTGAATTGCTGGTGGTGAGAGATGAACAAGCTGTTTTACAGTGAATTGTTGGTGATGAGAGATGAAAGGGCTGTTTTACAGTGAATTGCTGGTGGTGAGAGATGAATGAGCTGTTTGACAGTGAATTGCTGGTGGTGAGAGATGAATGAGCTGTTTTACAGTGAATTGCTGGTGGTGAGAGATGAACAAGCTGTTTTACAGTGAATTGTTGGTGGTGAGAGATGAAAGGGCTGTTTTACAGTGAATTGCTGGTGGTGAGAGATGAATGAGCTGTTTGACAGTGAATTGCTGGTGGTGAGAGATGAACAAGCTGTTTTACAGTGAATTGTTGGTGATGAGAGATGAAAGGGCTGTTTTACAGTGAATTGCTGGTGGTGAGAGATGAATGAGCTGTTTGACAGTGAATTGCTGGTGGTGAGAGATGAACGGGCTGTTTTACAGTGAATTGCTGGTGGTGAGAGATGAACAAGCTGTTTTACAGTGCATTGTTGGTGGTGAGAGATGAACGGGCTGTTTTACAGTGCATTGTTGGTGATGAGAGATGAAAGGGCTGTTTGACAGTGAATTGTTGGTGGTGAGAGATGAATGAGCTGTTTTACAGTGAACTGCTGGTGGTGAGAGATGAATGAGCTGTTTTACAGTGAATTGCTGGTGGTGAGAGATGAACGGGCTGTTTTACAGTGAATTGCTGGTGGTGACAGATGAACGGGCTGTTTTACAGTGAATTGCTAGTGGCGATAGATGAGCGGGCTGTTTTACAGTGATTTTCTGGTGGTGAGTGATGAACGAGCTTTTTTACAGTGATTTGTTGGTGGTGAGAGATGAACAAGCTGTTTTACAGTGAATTGTTGGTGATGAGAGATGAAAGGGCTGTTTGACAGTGAATTGTTGGTGGTGAGAGATGAACGTGCTGTTTTACAGTGAATTGCTGGTGATGAGAGATGAACGAGCTGTTTTACAGTGAATTGTTGGTGATGAGAGATGAACGAGCTGTTTTACAGTGCATTACTGGTGGTGGAGATGAACGGCTGTTTACAGTGCATTGTTGGTGATGAGAGATGAAAGGGCTGTTTGACAGTGAATTTCTGGTGGTGAGAGATGAACGAGCTGTTTTACAGTGAATTGCTGGTGGTGAGAGATGAACGGGCTGTTTTACAGTGAATTGCTGGTGGTGAGAGATGAAGAAGCTGTTTTACAGTGAATTGTTGGTGATGAGAGATGAAAGGGCTGTTTGACAGTGAATTGCTGGTGGTGAGAGATGAATGAGCTGTTTGACAGTGAATTGCTGGTGGTGAGAGATGAATGAGCTGTTTGACAGTGAATTGCTGGTGGTGAGAGATGAACGAGCTGTTTTACAGTGAATTGCTGGTGGTGAGAGATGAATGGGCTTTTTTACAGTGAATTGCTGGTGGTGAGAGATGAACAAGCTGTTTTACAGTGCATTGTTGGTGGTGAGAGATGAACGGGCTGTTTTACAGTGCATTGTTGGTGATGAGAGATGAAAGGGCTGTTTGACAGTGAATTGTTGGTGGTGAGAGATGAATGAGCTGTTTTACAGTGAACTGCTGGTGGTGAGAGATGAATGAGCTGTTTTACAGTGAATTGCTGGTGGTGAGAGATGAACGGGCTGTTTTACAGTGAATTGCTGGTGGTGAGAGATGAACGGGCTGTTTTACAGTGAATTGCTAGTGGGAAGTGACGGGCTTTTTACAGTGATTTCTGGTGGTGAGTGATGAACGAGCTTTTTTACAGTGAATTGTTGGTGGTGAGAGATGAACAAGCTGTTTTACAGTGAATTGTTGGTGATGAGAGATGAAAGGGCTGTTTGACAGTGAATTGTTGTGTGAGAGATGAGGCTGTTTTAAGTGAATTGTGGTGATGAGAGATGAACGAGCTGTTTACAGTGATTGTGGTGGTGGATGAAGGCTGTTTACAGGCATTGTTGGTGATGAGAGATGAAGGCTGTTTTACAGTGAATTGCTGGTGGTGAGAGATGAACGAGCTGTTTTACAGTGAATTGCTGGTGGTGAGAGATGAACGGCTGTTTTACAGTGAATTGCTGGTGGTGAGAGATGAAGGTGTTTTACAGTGTTACAGTGAATTGCTGGTGGTGAGAGATGAACAAGCTGTTTATCAGTGCATTGTTGGTGGTGAGAGATGAACGGGCTGTTTTACAGTGAATTGCTGGTGGTGAGAGATGAACGGGCTGTTTTACAGTGAATTGCTGGTGGTGAGAGATGAACGAGCTGTTTTACAGTGCATTGTTGGTGGTGAGAGATGAACGGGCTGTTTTACAGTGAATTGCTGGTGGTGAGAGATGAACGGGCTGTTTTACAGTGAATTGCTGGTGGTGAGAGATGAACAAGCTGTTTTACAGTGCATTGCTGGTGGTGAGAGATGAACGGGCTGTTTTACAGTGAATTGCTGGTGGTGAGAGATGAACGAGCTTTTTACAGTGAATTGCTGGTGGTGAGAGATGAATGAGCTGTTTGACAGTGAATTGCTGGTGGTGAGAGATGAACAAGCTGTTTTACAGTGCATTGCTGGTGGTGAGAGATCAACGGGCTGTTTTACAGTGAATTGCTGGTGGTGAGAGATGTACGAGCTGTTTTACAGTGCATTGCTGGTGGTGAGAGATGAACGGGCTGTTTTACAGTGAATTGCTGGTGGTGAGAGATGAACGAGCTGTTTTACAGTGAATTGCTGGTGGTGAGAGATGAACGAGCTGTTTTACAGTGAATTGCTGGTGGTGAGAGATGTACGAGCTGTTTTACAGTGCATTGCTGGTGGTGAGAGATGAACGGGCTGTTTTACAGTGAATTGCTGGTGGTGAGAGATGAACGTGCTGCTACAAAGTGAATTGCTGGTGTGAGAGATGAACGAGCTTTTTACAGTGCATTTTTGGTGGTGAGAGATGAACGTTCTGTTTTAGAGTGAAGTGCTGGTGTGAGAGATGAACGAGCTGTTTTACAGTGAATTGTTGGTGGTGAGAGATGAATGAGCTGTTTTACAGTGAATTGCTGGTGGTGAGAGATGAATGGGCTGTTTTACAGTGAATTGCTGGTGGTGAGAGATGAACGGGCTGTTTTACAGTGAATTGCTGGTGGTGAGAGATGAACGAGCTGTTTTACAGTGAATTGTTGGTGGTGAGAGATGAACGGGCTGTTTTACAGTGAATTGTTGGTGATGAGAGATGAAAGGGCTGTTTTACAGTGAATTGTTGGTGGTGAGAGATGAACGAGCTGTTTTACAGTGAATTACTGGTGTGAGAGGTGTATGGCTGTTTCACAGTGAATTGCTGGTGGTGAGAGATGAATGAGCTGTTTTACAGTGAATTGTTGGTGGTGAGAGATGAACGGGCTGTTTTACAGTGAATTGCTGGTGGTGAGAGATGAACGAGCTGTTTTACAGTGAATTGCTGGTGGTGAGAGATGAACGGGCTGTTTTACAGTGAATTGCTGGTGGTGAGAGATGAACGAGCTGTTTTACAGTGAATTGCTGGTGGTGAGAGATGAACGAGCTGTTTTACAGTGAATTGCTGGTGGTGAGAGATGAACGAGCTGTTTTACAGTGCATAGCTGGTGGTGAGAGATGAACGGGCTGTTTTACAGTGAATTGCTGGTGGTGAGAGATGAACATGCTGTGTGAATTGCTGGTGTGAGAGATGAACGAGCTTTTATACAGTGCATTTTTGGTGGTGAGAGATGAACGTTCTGTTTTAGAGTGAATTGCTGGTGATGAGAGATGAACGAGCTGTGGGTGTGGGGCTGTTTTACAGTGCATTGTTGGTGGTGAGAGATGAACGGGCTGTTTTACAGTGAATTGTTGGTGGTGAGAGATGTACGAGCTGTTTTACAGTGAATTGTTGGTGGTGAGAGGTGTATGCGCTGTTTCACAGTGAATTGCTGGTGGTGAGAGATGAATGAGCTGTTTTACAGTGAATTGTTGGTGGTGAGAGATGAATGAGCTGTTTTACAGTGAATTGCTGGTGGTGAGAGATGAACGGGCTGTTTTACAGTGAATTGCTGGTGGTGAGAGATGTACGAGCTGTTTTACAGTGCATTGCTGGTGGTGAGAGATGAACGGGCTGTTTTACTGTGAATTGCTGGTGGTGAGAGATGAACGAGCTGTTTTACAGTGAATTGCTGGTGGTGAGAGATGTACGAGCTGTTTTACAGTGTATTGCTGGTGGTGAGAGATGAACGGGCTGTTTTACAGTGAATTGCTGGTGGTGAGAGATGAACGTGCTGCTACAAAGTGAATTGCTGGTGTGAGAGATGAACGAGCTTTTATACAGTGCATTTTGGTGGTGAGAGATGAACGTTCTGTTTTAGAGTGAATTGCTGGTGATGAGAGATGAACGAGCTGTTTTACAGTGAATTGTTGGTGGTGAGAGATGAATGAGCTGTTTTACAGTGAATTGCTGGTGGTGAGAGATGAACGTGCTGTTTTACAGTGAATTGCTGGTGGTGAGAGATGAACGAGCTGTTATACAGTGAATTGCTGGTGGTGAGAGATGAACGGGCTGTTTGACAGTGCATTGCTGGTGGAGAGAGATGAACGGGCTATTTGACAGTGAATTGTTGGTGGTCAGAGATGAACACGCTGTTTTACAGTGAATTGTTGGTGGTGAGAGATGAACGGTTTGTTTTACAGTGAATTGTTGGTGGTGAGAGATGAAGGAGCCGTTTTACAGTGAATTGCTGGTGGTGAGAGATGAACGAGCTGTTTTACAGTGAACTGCTGGTGGTGAGAGATGAACCAGCTGTTTTACAGTGAATTGCTGGTGGTGACAGATTATCGAGCTGTTTTACAGTGAATTGCTGGTGATGAGAGATGAATGAGCTGTTTTACAGTGAATTGCTGGTGGCGAGAGATGTACGAGCTGTTTTACAGTGCATTGCTGGTGGTGAGAGATGAACGGGCTGTTTTACAGTGAATTGCTGGTGATGAGAGATGAACGTGCTGCTACAAAGTGAATTGCTGGTGTGAGAGATGAACGAGCTTTTATACAGTGCATGTTTGGTGGTGAGAGATGAACGTTCTGTTTTAGAGTGAATTGCTGGTGATGAGAGATGAACGAGCTGTTTTACAGTGAATTGTTGGTGATGAGAGATGGACGCGCTGTTTTACAGTGCATTGTTGGTGGTGAGAGATGAACGTGCTGTTTTACAGTGAATTGTTGGTGGTGAGAGATGTACGAGCTGTTTTACAGTGAATTACTGGTAGTGAGAGGTGTATGCGCTGTTTCACAGTGAATTGCTGGTGGTGAGAGATGAATGAGCTGTTTTACAGTGAATTGTTGGTGGTGAGAGATGAATGAGCTGTTTTACAGTGAATTGCTGGTGGTGAGAGATCAACGGGCTGTTTTACAGTGAATTGCTGGTGGTGAGAGATGTACGAGCTGTTTCACAGTGCATTGCTGGTGGTGAGAGATGAACGGGCTGTTTTACTGTGAATTGCTGGTGGTGAGAGATGAACGAGCTGTTTTACAATGAATTGCTGGTGGTGAGAGATGAACGAGCTGTTTTACAGTGAATTGCTGGTGGTGAGAGATGTACGAGCTGTTTTACAGTGCATTGCTGGTGGTGAGAGATGAACGGGCTGTTTTACAGTGAATTGCTGGTGGTGAGAGATGAACGTGCTGCTACAAAGTGAATTGCTGGTGTGAGAGATGAACGAGCTTTTATACAGTGCATTTTTGGTGGTGAGAGATGAACGTTCTGTTTTAGAGTGAATTGCTGGTGATGAGAGATGAACGAGCTGTTTTACAGTGAATTGTTGGTGGTGAGAGATGAATGAGCTGTTGTACAGTGAATTGCTATTGGTGAGAGATGAACGAGCTGTTTTACAGTGAATTGCTGGTGGTGAGAGATGAACGTGCTGTTTTACAGTGAATTGCTGGTGGTGAGAGATGAACGAGCTGTTATACAGTGAATTGCTGGTGGTGAGAGATGAACGGGCTGTTTGACAGTGCATTGCTGGTGGAGAGAGATGAACGGGCTATTTGACAGTGAATTGTTGGTGGTGAGAGATGAACACGCTGTTTTACAGTGAATTGTTGGTGGTGAGAGATGAACGGTTTGTTTTACAGTGAATTGTTGGTGGTGAGAGATGAACGAGCCGTTTTACAGTGAATTGCTGGTGGTGAGAGATGAACGAGCTGTTTTACAGTGAACTGCTGGTGGTGAGAGATGAACGAGCTGTTTTACAGTGAATTTCTGGTGGTGACAGATTATCGAGCTGTTTTACAGTGAATTGCTGGTGATGAGAGATGAATGAGCTGTTTTACAGTGAATTGCTGGTGGCGATAGATGAACGAGCTGTTTTACAGTGCATTGTTGGTGGTGAGAGATGAACGGGCTGTTTTTACAGTGAATTGCTGGTGATGAGAGATGGACGAGCTGTTTTACAGTGCATTGCTGGTGGTGAGACACCCTTTGGCTTGTTTTTATCAGTAATATCTTCAATTCGTTCAATCAAATGTCAGCATATATCGTGGCCCTTTCCGTTTGGCATACTCTATGTAACAGTTTTATTTACATGTGTGTATTTACTACCGTCTCCGTGGCCCAGTGATTAAGGCGTCCGCCTACGGAGCGGGAGGTCGAATGTTCGAATCTCGTCATGGTTCGTTCCGATATGGTCGGTTGGTGAGCCGCCAGCTAGTTAAATAATGGTTACCGATTGCCTACCAGCCTGGCGCCTGGCATACAAGCATAGGATTCGGGAAGTACTGATGTTCATAAAAAGAGGTGTCTCATAAGTCAGAAATGGCTGGCCCTTTAAATAGGGGTGACACTATAATAAATAAACAAACACTTTACTTTTACTTTTACATACATAAGTATATATAATATATAGCCATATCATACTGTCATCAATTCAGTAGTACAATGATATGTGACATGATAAACAAGCTGGTTGTATTGCTGTTTGGCATCTACTTGGTATGTAGATACCAGACATACTTGGTATGTAGATACCAGCTCTACTTGGTGTGTAGATACCAGCTCTACTTGGTGTGTAGATACCAGATATACTTGGTGCGTAGATATCAGACCTACCTGGTGTGTAGATACCAGACCTACTTGGTGTGTAGATACCAGATCTACTTGGTGTGTAGATACCAGATATACATGGTGTGTAGATACCAGACCTACTTGGTGTGTAGATACCAGATATACTTGGTGTGTAGATACCAGATATACTTGGTGTGTAGATACCAGACCTACTTGATGTGTAGATACCAGACCTACTTGGTGTGTAGATACCAGCTATACTTGGTGTGTAGATACCAGATATACTTGGTGTGTAGATACCAGACCTACTTGGTGTGTAGATACCAGATATACTTGGTGTGTAGATACCAGATATACTTGGTGTGTAGTGTAGATATACTCGGTGTGTAGTGTAGATATACTTGGTGTGTAGTGTAGATATACTTGGTGTGTATATACCAGATATACTTGGTGTGTAGATACCAGATATACTTGGTGTGTAGATACCATATCTACTTGGTGTGTAGTGTAGATATACTTGGTATGTAGATACCAGATATACTTGGTGTGTAGATACCAGATATACTTGGTGAGTAGATACCAGATATACTTGGTATGTAGTGTAGATATACTTGGTGTGTAGATACCAGATATACTTGGTGTGTAGATACCAGATATACTTGGTGTGTAGATACCAGATATACTTGGTGTGTAGAGTAGATATACTTGGTATGTAGTGTAGACATACTTGGTATGTAGATACTAGATATACTTGGTGTGTCGATACCAGATATACTTGGTGTGTAGATACCAGATATACTTGGTGTGTAGATACCAGATATACTTGGTGTGTAGTGTAGATATACTTGGTATGTAGTGTAGATATACTTGGTGTGTAGATACCAGATATACTTGGTGTGTAGATACCAGATATACTTGGTGTGTAGTGTAGATATACTCGGTGTGTAGTGTAGATATATTTGGTGTGTAGTGTAGATATACTTGATGTGTAGATACCAGATATACTTGGTGTGTATATACCAGATATACTTGGTGTGTAGATACCAGATATACTTGGTGTGTAGTGTAGATATACTTGGTATGTAGTGTAGATATACTTGGTATGTAGATACCAGATATAATTGGTGTGTAGATACCAGCTATACTTGGTGTGTAGATACCAGATATACTTGGTGTGTAGATACCAGATATACTTGGTGTGTAGATACCAGATATACTTGGTGTGTAGATACCAGATATACTTGGTGTGTAGTGTAGATATACTTGGTGTGTAGTGTAGATATACTTGGTGTGTAGATACCAGACCTACTTGGTGTGTAGATACCAGATATACTTGGTGTGTAGATACCAGCTATACTTGGTGTGTAGATACCAGATATACTTGGTGTGTAGATACCAGATATACTTGGTGTGTAGTGTAGATATACTCGGTGTGTAGTGTAGATATACTTGGTGTGTAGTGTAGATATACTTGGTGTGTTGATACCAGATATACTTGGTGTGTAGATACCAGATATACTTGGTGTGTAGATACCAGATCTACTTGGTGTGTAGTGTAGATATACTTGGTATGTAGTGTAGATATACTTGGTATGTAGATACCAGATATACTTGGTGTGTAGATACCAGATATACTTGGTGTGTAGATACCAGATATACTTGGTATGTAGTGTAGATATACTTGGTGTGTAGATACCAGATATACTTGGTGTGTAGATACCAGATATACTTGGTGTGTAGATACCAGATATACTTGGTGTGTAGTGTAGATATACTTGGTATGTAGTGTAGATATACTTGGTGTGTAGATACCAGATATACTTGGTGTGTAGATACCAGATATACTTGGTGTGTAGATACCAGATATACTTGGTGTGTAGATACCAGATATACTTGGTGTGTAGATACCAGATATACTTGGTGTGTAGTGTAGATATACTTGGTGTGTAGTGTAGATATACTTGGTGTGTAGATACCAGATATACTTGGTGTGTATATACCAGATATACTTGGTGTGTAGTGTAGATATACTCGGTGTGTAGTGTAGATATACTTGGTGTGTAGTGTAGATATACTTGGTGTGTAGATACCAGATATACTTGGTGTGTAGATACCAGATATACTTGGTGTGTAGATACCAGATCTACTTGGTGTGTAGTGTAGATATACTTGGTATGTAGTGTAGATATACTTGGTATGTATATACCAGATATACTTGGTGTGTAGATACCAGATATACTTGGTGTGTAGATACCAGATATACTTGGTATGTAGTGTAGATATACTTGGTGTGTAGATACCAGATATACTTGGTGTGTAGATACCAGATATACTTGGTGTGTAGATACCAGATATACTTGGTGTGTAGATACCAGCTATACTTGGTGTGTAGATACCAGATATATTTGGTGTGTAGATACCAGATATACTTGGTGTGTAGTGTAGATATACTTGGTGTGTAGTGTAGATATACTTGGTGTGTAGATACCAGACCTACTTGGTGTGTAGATACCAGATATACTTGGTGTGTATATACCAGATATACTTGGTGTGTAGATACCAGATATACTTGGTGTGTAGATACCAGATATACTTGGTATGTAGTGTAGATATACTTGGTGTGTAGATACCAGATATACTTGGTGTGTATATACCAGATATACTTGGTGTGTAGTGTAGATATACTCGGTGTGTAGTGTAGATATACTTGGTGTGTAGTGTAGATATACTTGGTGTGTAGATACCAGATATACTTGGTGTGTAGATACCAGATATACTTGGTGTGTAGATACCAGATATACTTGGTGTGTAGTGTAGATATACTTGGTATGTAGTGTAGATATACTTGGTGTGTAGATACCAGATATACTTGGTGTGTATATACCAGATATACTTGGTGTGTAGTGTAGATATACTCGGTGTGTAGTGTAGATATACTTGGTGTGTAGTGTAGATATACTTGGTGTGTAGATACCAGATATACTTGGTGTGTAGATACCAGATATACTTGGTGTGTAGTGTAGTATACTCTGTTGTGTGTAGATATACTTGGTGTGTAGTGTAGATATACTTGGTGTGTAGTGTAGATATACTCGGTGTGTAGTGTAGATATACTCGGTGTGTAGTGTAGATATACTTGGTGTGTAGTGTAGATATACTTGGTGTGTAGTGTAGATATACTCGGTGTGTAGTGTAGATATACTTGGTGTGTAGTGTAGATATACTTGGTGTGTAGTGTAGATATACTCGGTGTGTAGTGTAGATATACTTGGTGTGTAGTGTAGATATACTCGGTGTGTAGTGTAGATATACTCGGTGTGTAGTGTAGATATACTCGGTGTGTAGTGTAGATATACTTGGTGTGTAGTGTAGATATACTTGGTGTGTAGATACCAGATATACTTGGTGTGTAGATACCAGATATACGTGGTGTGTAGATACCAGATATACTTGGTGTGTAGTGTAGATATACTTGGTATGTAGTGTAGATATACTTGGTATGTAGATACCAGATATACTTGGTTTGTAGATACCAGATATACTTGGTGTGTAGATACCAGATATACTTGGTATGTAGTGTAGATATACTTGGTGTGTAGATACCAGATATACTTGGTGTGTAGATACCAGATATATTTGGTGTGTAGATACCAGATATATTGGTGTGTTGTTCTTGGTGTGTAGATACCAGATATACTTGGTGTGTAGATACCAGATATACTTGGTGTGTAGATACCAGATATACTTGGTGTGTAGATACCAGATATACTTGGTG
>CM026388.1:4313627-4339204 GCA_014843695.1 Archivesica marissinica | reverse complement strand
CTGTTTTAGAGTGAATTGCTGGTGATGAGAGATGAACGAGCTGTTTTACAGTGAATTGTTGGTGATGTGAGATGAACGAGCTGTTTTACAGTGCATTACTGGTGGTGGCAGATGAACGCGCTGATTTACAGTGCATTGTTGGTGATGAGAGATGAAAGTGCTGTTTTGCAGTTAATTTCTGGTGGTGAGAGATGAACGAGCTGTTTTACAGTGAATTGTTGGTGGTGAGAGATGAACGGGCTTTTTGTGTTGTGGTGGTGGGTGGGTGTTTTACAGTGAATTTTTGGTGATTAGAGATGAAATGGCTGTTTGACAGTGAATTGCTGGTGGTGAGAGATGAATGAGCTGTTTTACAGTTAATTTCTTGTGGTGAGAGATGAATGAGCTGTTTTGCAGTGAATTGCTGGTGGTGATAGATGACGAGCTGTTTTACAGTGAATTGCTGGTGGTGAGAGATGAATGGGCTTTTTTACAGTGAATTGTTGTTGGTGAGAGATGAAGGAGCTGTTTTACAGTGAATTGTTGGTGGTGATAGTTGAAAGGGCTGTTTTACAGTGAATTGTTGGTGGTGAGAGATGAATGGGCTGTTTTACAGTGAATTGTTGGTGGTGAGAGATGAATGAGCTGTTTTACAGTGAATTGCTGGTGGTGAGAGATGATGAGCTGTTTTACAGTGAATTGCTGGTGGTGAGAGATGAATGGGCTTTTTTACAGTGAATTGTTGGTGGTGAGAGATGAATGGATGTTTTCAGTGAATTGCTGGTGGTGAGAGATGAACGGGCTGTTTTACAGTGATTCTGGTGGTGATAGATGAGCGGGCTTTTTTGCAGTGATTTTTGGTGGGAGAGATGAACGAGCTGTTTTACAGTGAATTGTTGTGATGAGAGGTGAAGGGCTGTTACAGTGAATGCTGGTGGTGAGAGATGACCAGCTGTTTTAGAGTGAATTGCTGGTGGTGAGAGATGAACGAGCTGTTTTACAGTGAATTGTTGGTGATGAGAGATGAACGAGCTGTTTTACAGTGCATTACTGGTGATGGCAGATGAACGCTCTGATTTACAGTGCATTGTTGGTGATGAGAGATGAAAGGGCTGTTTAAAAGTGAATTGCTGGTGGTGAGAGATGAACCAGCTGTTTGACAGTGAATTGCTGGTGGTGAAAGATGAACGAGCTGTTTTACAGTAAATTGCTGGTGGTGAAAGATGAATGAACTGTTTTACAGTGAACTGCTGGTGGTGAGAGATGAATGAGCTGTTTGACAGTGAATTGCTGGTGGTGAGAGATGAATGGGCTGTTTTACAGTGAATTGCTGGTGGTGAAAGATGAATGGCTGTTTTACAGTGAATTGCTGGTGGTGAGAGATGAATGAGCTGTTTTACAGTGAATTGCTGGTGGTGAGAGATGAACGGGCTGTTTTACAGTGAATTGCTGGTGGTGAGATATGAATGAGCTGTTTTACAGTGAATTGTTGGTGGTGAGAGATGAATGAGCTGTTTTACAGTGAATTGTTGGTGGTGAGTGATGAATGAGCTTTTTTACAGTGAATTGTTGGTGGTGAGAGATGAATAAGCTGTTTTACAGTGAATTGTTGGTGTTGAGAGATGAAAGGGCTGTTTGACAGTGAATTGCTGGTGGTGAGAGATGATTGAACTGTTTGACAGTGAATTGCTGCTGGTGAGAGATGAACAAGTAGTTTTACAGTGAATTATTGGTGATGATAGATGAATGGCTGTTTTACAGTGAATTGCTGTTGGTGAGAGATGAATGAGCTGTTTTACAGTGAATTGCTGGTGGTGAGAGATGAATGAGCTGTTTTACAGTGATTTGCTGGTGGTGAGAGATGAACGAGCTGTTTTACAGTGCATTGTTGGTGGTGATAGATGAATGAGCTGTTTTACAGTGAATTGCTGGTGGTGAGAGATGAACAAGCTGTTTTACAGTGCATTGGTGGTGGTGAGAGATGAAAGGGCTGTCTTACAGTGCATTGTAGGTGATGAAAGTGCTGTTCGACAGTGAAGTGTTGGTGGTGAGAGATGAATGAGCTGTTTTACAGTGAACTGCTGGTGGTGAGAGATGAATGAGCTGTTTGACAGTGAATTGCTGGTGGTGAGAGATGAACGGGCTGTTTTACAGTGAATTCCTGGTGATGAGAGATGATCGAGCTTTTTTACAGTGAATTGATGGTGGTGAGAGATGAACGGGCTGTTTTACAGTGAACTGCTGGTAGTGAGAGATGAACGGGCTGTTTTACAGTGATTTACTGGTGGTGAGAGATGAACGGGCTGTTTTATAGTGAATTGCTGGTGGTGAGAGATGAACAAGCTGTTTTACAGTGAATTGCTGGTGGTGAGAGATGAACAAGCTGTTTTACAGTGAATTGTTGGTGATGAGAGATGAATGGGCTGTTTGACAGTGAATTGCTGGTGGTGAGAGATGAACGAGCTGCTTTACAGTGATTTGTTGGTGGTGAGAGATGAACAAGCTGTTTTACAGTGAATTGTTGGTGATGAGAGATGAAAGGGCTGTTTGACAGTGAATTGCTGTTGGTGAGAGATGAATGAGCTGTTTGACAGTGAATTGCTGGTGGTGAGAGATGAACGGGCTGTTTTACAGTGAATTGCTGGTGGTGAGAGATGAACAAGCTGTTTTACAGTGCATTGTTGGTGGTGAGAGATGAACGGGCTGTTTTACAGTGCATTGTTGGTGATGAGAGATGAAAGGGCTGTTTGACAGTGAATTGTTGGTGGTGAGAGATGAATGAGCTGTTTTACAGTGAACTGCTGGTGGTGAGAGATGAATGAGCTGTTTTACAGTGAACTGCTGGTGGTGAGAGATGAACGGGCTGTTTTACAGTGAATTGCTGGTGGTGACAGATGAACGGGCTGTTTTACAGTGAAGAGCTAGTGGCGATAGATGAGCGGGCTGTTTTACAGTGATTTTCTGGTGGTGAGTGATGAACGAGCTTTTTTACAGTGATTTGTTGGTGGTGAGAGATGAACAAGCTGTTTTACAGTGAATTGTTGGTGATGAGAGATGAAAGGGCTGTTTGATAGTGAATTGTTGGTGATGAGAGATAAACGAGCTGTTTTACAGTGAATTGTTGGTGATGAGAGATGAACGAGCTGTTTTACAGTGCATTACTGGTGGTGGCAGATGAACGCGCTGATTTACAGTGCATTATTGGTGATGTGAGATGAAAGGGCTGTTTGACAGTGAATTGCTGGTGGTGAGAGATGAACGAGCTGTTTTACAGTGAATTGCTCGTAATGAGAGATGAACGTGCTGTTTTACAGTGAATTGCTGGAGGTGAAAGATGAACGTGTTGTTTTACAGTGAATTGCTGGTGGTGACAGATTAACGGGCTGTTTGACAGTGAATTGCTGGTGGTGAGAGATGAACGGGCTGTTTTACAGTGAATTGCTGGTGGTGACAGATGAACGGGCTGTTTTATAGTGAATTGCTAGTGGTGAGAGATGAACGGGCTGTTTTACAGTGATTTGCTGGTGGTGAGAGGTGAATGGGCTGTTTTATAGTGAATTCCTGGTGGTGAGAGATGATCGTGCTTTTTTACAATGAATTGTTGGAGGTGAGAGATGAACGGGCTGTTTTACAGTGATTTGCTGGTGGTGAGAGGTGAATGGGCTGTTTTCTAGTGAATTCCTGGTGGTGAGAGATGATCGTGCTTTTTTACAATGAATTGTTGGTGGTGAGAGATGAACAGGCTGTTTTACAGTGAATTCCTGGTGATGAGAGATGATCGAGCTTTTATACAGTGAATTGTTGGTGGTGAGAGATGAACGGGCTGTTTTACAGTGAATTGCTGGTAGTGAGAGATGAACGGGCTGTTTTACAGTGAATTGCTGGTGGTGAGAGATGAACAAGCTGTTTTACAGTGCATTGTTGGTGGTGAGAGATGAACAAGCTGTTTTACAGTGAATTGTTGGTGATGAGAGATGAAAGGGCTGTTTGACAGTGAATTGTTGGTGATGAGAGATGAACGAGCTGTTATACAGTGCATTGTTGGTGGTGAGAGATGACCGTTCTGTTTTAGAGTGAATTGCTGGTGATGAGAGATGAACGAGCTGTTTTACAGTGAATTTTTGGTGATGAGAGACGAACGAGCAGTTTTACAGTGCATTACTGGTGGTGGCAGATGAACGCGCTGATTTACAGTGCATTGTTGGTGATGAGAGATGAAAGGGCTGTTTGACAGTGAATTGCTGGTGGTGAGAGATGAACCAGCTGTTTTACAGTGAATTGCTGGTGGTGAGATATGAACGAGCTGTTTTACAGTTAATTGCTCGTAATGAGAGATGAACGTGCTGTTTTACAGTGAATTGCTGGAGGTGAAAGATGAACGTTTTGTTTTACAGTGAATTGCTGGTGGTGACAGATTAACGGGCTGTTTGACAGTGAATTGTTGGTGGTGAGAGATGAACAAGCTGTTTTACAGTGAATTGTTGCTGATGAGAGATGAAAGGGCTGTTTGACAGTGAATTGCTGATGGTGAGAGATGAATTAGCTGTTTGACAGTGAATTGCTGGTGGTGAGAGATGAATGAGCTGTTTGACAGTGAATTGCTGGTGGTGAGAGATGAATGAGCTGTTTTACAGTGAATTGCTGGTGGTGAGAGTTGAACGGGCATTTTACAGTGAATTGCTGGTGGTGAGAGATGAAGAAGCTGTTTTACAGTGCATTGTTGGTGGTGAGAGATGAATTAGCTGTTTGACAGTGAATTGCTGGTGGTGAGAGATGAATGAGCTGTTTGACAGTGAATTGCTGGTGGTGAGAGATGAATGAGCTGTTTTAAAGTGAATTGCTGGTGGTGAGATATGAACGGGCATTTTTACAGTGAATTGCTGGTGGTGAGAGATGAAGAAGCTGTTTTACAGTGCATTGTTGGTGGTGAGAGATGAACGGGCTGTTTTACAGTGCATTGTTGGTGAGGAGAGATGAAAGGGCTGTTTGACAGTGAATTGCTGATGGTGAGAGATGAACCAGCTGTTTTACAGTGCATTGTTGGTGATGAGAGATGAAAGGGCTGTTTGACAGTGAATTGTTGGTGGTGAGAGATGAATGAGCTGTTTTTCAGTGAACTGCTGGTGGTGAGAGATGAATGAGCTGTTTTACAGTGAACTGCTGGTGGTGAGAGATGAACGGGCTGTTTTACAGTGAATTGCTGGTGGTGACAGATGAACGGGCTGTTTTACAGTGAATAGCTAGTGGCGATAGATGAGCGGGCTGTTTTACAGTGATTTCTGGTGGTGAGGATGAACGGCTTTTTTACAGTGATTGTTGGTGGTGAGAGATGAACAAGCTGTTTTACAGTGAATTGTTGGTGATGAGAGATGAAAGGGCTGTTTGACAGTGAATTGTTGGTGATGAGAGATGAACGAGCTGTTATACAGTGCATTGTTGGTGGTGAGAGATGACCGTTCTGTTTTAGAGTGAATTGCTGGTGATGAGAGATGAACGAGCTGTTTTACAGTGAATTGTTGGTGATGAGAGATGAACGCGCTGTTTTACAGTGCATTACTGGTGGTGGCAGATGAACGCGCTGATTTACAGTGCATTGTTGGTGATGAGAGGTGAAAGGGCTGTTTGACAGTGAATTGCTGGTGGTAAGAGATGAACCAGCTGTTTTACAGTGAATTGCTGGTGGTGAGAGATGAACGAGCTGTTTTACAGTGAATTGTTGGTGATGAGAGATGAACGAGCTGTTTTACAGTGCATTACTGGTGGTGGCAGATGAACGCTCTGATTTACAGTGCATTGTTGGTGATGAGAGATGAAAGGGCTGTTTAAAAGTGAATTGCTGGTGGTGAGAGATGAACGGGCTGTTTTACAGTGATTTGCTGGTGGTGAGAGGTGAATGGGCTGTTTTATAGTGAATTCCTGGTGGTGAGAGATGATCGTGCTTTTTTACAATGAATTGTTGGTGGTGAGAGATGAACGGGCTGTTTTACAGTGAATTCCTGGTGGTGAGAGATGATCGAGCTTTTATACAGTGAATTGTTGGTGGTGAGAGATGAACGGGCTGTTTTACAGTGAATTGCTGGTAGTGAGAGATGAACGGGCTGTTTTACAGTGAATTGCTGGTGGTGAGAGATGAACGGGCTGTTTTACAGTGAATTGCTGGTGGTGAGAGATGAACAAGCTGTTTTACAGTGAATTGCTGGTGGTGAGAGATGAACAAGCTGTTTTACAGTGAATTGTTGGTGATGAGAGATGAAAGGGCTGTTTGACAGTGAATTGCTGGTGGTGAGAGATGAACGAGCTGCTTTACAGTGAATTGTTGGTGGTGAGAGATGAACAAGCTGTTTTACAGTGATTTGTTGGTGATGAGAGATGAAAGGGCTGTTTGACAGTGAATTGCTGTTGGTGAGAGATGAATGAGCTGTTTGACAGTGAACTGCTGGTGGTGATAGATGAATGAGCTGTTTGACAGTGAATTGCTGGTGGTGAGAGATGAACAAGCTGTTTTACAGTGAATTGTTGGTGATGAGAGATGAAAGGGCTGTTTGACAGTGCATTGTTGGTGGTGAGAGATGACCGTTCTGTTTTAGAGTGAATTGCTGGTGATGAGAGATGAACGAGCTGTTTTACAGTGAATTGTTGGTGATGAGAGATGAACGCGCTGTTTTACAGTGCATTACTGGTGGTGGCAGATGAACGCGCTGATTTACAGTGCATTGTTGGTGATGAGAGGTGAAAGGGCTGTTTGACAGTGAATTGCTGGTGGTAAGAGATGAACCAGCTGTTTTACAGTGAATTGCTGGTGGTGAGAGATGAACGAGCTGTTTTACAGTGAATTGTTGGTGATGAGAGATGAACGAGCTGTTTTACAGTGCATTACTGGTGGTGGCAGATGAACGCTCTGATTTACAGTGCATTGTTGGTGATGAGAGATGAAAGGGCTGTTTAAAAGTGAATTGCTGGTGGTGAGAGATGAACGGGCTGTTTTACAGTGATTTGCTGGTGGTGAGAGGTGAATGGGCTGTTTTATAGTGAATTCCTGGTGGTGAGAGATGATCGTGCTTTTTTACAATGAATTGTTGGTGGTGAGAGATGAACGGGCTGTTTTACAGTGAATTCCTGGTGGTGAGAGATGATCGAGCTTTTATACAGTGAATTGTTGGTGGTGAGAGATGAACGGGCTGTTTTACAGTGAATTGCTGGTAGTGAGAGATGAACGGGCTGTTTTACAGTGAATTGCTGGTGGTGAGAGATGAACGGGCTGTTTTACAGTGAATTGCTGGTGGTGAGAGATGAACAAGCTGTTTTACAGTGAATTGCTGGTGGTGAGAGATGAACAAGCTGTTTTACAGTGAATTGTTGGTGATGAGAGATGAAAGGGCTGTTTGACAGTGAATTGCTGGTGGTGAGAGATGAACGAGCTGCTTTACAGTGAATTGTTGGTGGTGAGAGATGAACAAGCTGTTTTACAGTGATTTGTTGGTGATGAGAGATGAAAGGGCTGTTTGACAGTGAATTGCTGTTGGTGAGAGATGAATGAGCTGTTTGACAGTGAACTGCTGGTGGTGATAGATGAATGAGCTGTTTGACAGTGAATTGCTGGTGGTGAGAGATGAACAAGCTGTTTTACAGTGAATTGTTGGTGATGAGAGATGAAAGGGCTGTTTGACAGTGAATTGCTGGTGGTGATAGATGAATGAGCTGTTTGACAGTGAATTGCTCGTGGTGAGAGATGAACGGGCTGTTTTACAGTGAATTGCTGGTGGTGAGAGATGAACAAGCTGTTTTACAGTGCATTGTTGGTGGTGAGAGATGAACGGGCTGTTTTACAGTGCATTGTTGGTGATGAGAGATGAAAGGGCTGTTTGACAGTGAATTGTTGGTGGTGAGAGATGAATGAGCTGTTTTACAGTGAACTGCTGGTGGTGAGAGATGAATGAGCTGTTTTACAGTGAACTGCTGGTGGTGAGAGATGAACGGGCTGTTTTACAGTGAATTGCTGGTGGTGACAGATGAACGGGCTGTTTTACAGTGAATAGCTAGTGGCGATAGATGAGCGGGCTGTTTTACAGTGATTTTCTGGTGGTGAGTGATGAACGAGCTTTTTTACAGTGATTTGTTGGTGGTGAGAGATGAACAAGCTGTTTTACAGTGAATTGTTGGTGATGAGAGATGAAAGGGCTGTTTGACAGTGAATTGTTGGTGATGAGAGATGAACGAGCTGTTATACAGTGCATTGTTGGTGGTGAGAGATGAACGTTCTGTTTTAGAGTGAATTGCTGGTGATGAGAGATGAACGAGCTGTTTTACAGTGAATTTTTGGTGATGAGAGATGAACGAGCTGTTTTACAGTGCATTACTGGTGGTGGCAGATGAACGCGCTGATTTACAGTGCATTGTTGGTGATGAGAGGTGAAAGGGCTGTTTGACAGTGAATTGCTGGTGGTGAGAGATGAACCAGCTGTTTTACAGTGAATTGCTGGTGGTGAGAGATGAACGAGCTGTTTTACAGTGAATTGTTGGTGATGAGAGATGAACGAGCTGTTTTACAGTGCATTACTGGTGGTGGCAGATGAACGCTCTGATTTACAGTGCATTGTTGGTGATGAGAGATGAAAGGGCTGTTTAAAAGTGAATTGCTGGTGGTGAGAGATGAACCAGCTGTTTTACAGTGAATTGCTGGTGGTGAAAGATGAACGAGCTGTTTTACAGTGAATTGCTGGTGGTGAAAGATGAATGAGCTGTTTTACAGTGAACTGCTGGTGGTGAGAGATGAATGAGCTGTTTGACAGTGAATTGCTGGTGGTGAGAGATGAATGAGCTGTTTGACAGTGAATTGCTGGTGGTGAGAGATGAACGGGCTGTTTTACAGTGCATTGCTGGTGGTGACAGATGAACGGGCTGTTTTATAGTGAATTGCTAGTGGTGAGAGATGAACGGGCTGTCTTACAGTGATTTGCTGGTGGTGAGAGGTGAATGGGCTGTTTTATAGTGAATTCCTGGTGGTGAGAGATGATCGTGCCTTTTTACAATGAATTGTTGGAGGTGAGAGATGAACGGGCTGTTTTACAGTGAATTCCTGGTGGTGAGAGATGAACAAGCTGTTTTACAGTGCATTGTTGGTGGTGAGAGATGAACGGGCTGTTTTACAGTGCATTGTTGGTGATGAGAGATGAAAGGGCTGTTTGTCAGTGAATTGTTGGTGGTGAGAGATGAATGAGCTGTTTTACAGTGAGCTGCTGGTGGTGAGAGATGAATGAGCTGTTTTACAGTGAACTGCTGGTGGTGAGAGATGAACGGGCTGTTTAACAGTGAATTGCTGGTGGTGACAGATGAACGGGCTGTTTTACAGTGAATAGCTAGTGGCGATAGATGAGCGGGCTGTTTTACAGTGATTTTCTGGTGGTGAGTGATGAACGAGCTTTTTTACAGTGATTTGTTGGTGGTGAGAGATGATCAAGCTGTTTTACAGTGAATTGTTGGTGATGAGAGATGAACGAGCTGTTATACAGTGCATTGTTGGTGGTGAGAGATGAACGTTCTGTTTTAGAGTGAATTGCTGGTGATGAGAGATGAACGAGCTGTTTTACAGTGAATTTTTGGTGATGAGAGATGAACGAGCTGTTTTACAGTGCATTACTGGTGGTGGCAGATGAACGCGCTGATTTACAGTGCATTGTTGGTGATGAGAGGTGAAAGGGCTGTTTGACAGTGAATTGCTGGTGGTGAGAGATGAACCAGCTGTTTTACAGTGAATTGCTGGTGGTGAGAGATGAACGAGCTGTTTTACAGTGAATTGTTGGTGATGAGAGATGAACGAGCTGTTTTACAGTGCATTACTGGTGGTGGCAGATGAACGCTCTGATTTACAGTGCATTGTTGGTGATGAGAGATGAAAGGGCTGTTTAAAAGTGAATTGCTGGTGGTGAGAGATGAACCAGCTGTTTTACAGTGAATTGCTGGTGGTGAAAGATGAACGAGCTGTTTTACAGTGAATTGCTGGTGGTGAAAGATGAATGAGCTGTTTTACAGTGAACTGCTGGTGGTGAGAGATGAATGAGCTGTTTGACAGTGAATTGCTGGTGGTGAGAGATGAATGAGCTGTTTGACAGTGAATTGCTGGTGGTGAGAGATGAACGGGCTGTTTTACAGTGAATTGCTGGTGGTGACAGATGAACGGGCTGTTTTATAGTGAATTGCTAGTGGTGAGAGATGAACGGGCTGTTTTACAGTGATTTGCTGGTGGTGAGAGGTGAATGGGCTGTTTTATAGTGAATTCCTGGTGGTGAGAGATGATCGTGCCTTTTTACAATGAATTGTTGGAGGTGAGAGATGAACGGGCTGTTTTACAGTGAATTCCTGGTGGTGAGAGATGATCGAGCTTTTATACAGTGAATTGTTGGTGGTGAGAGATGAACGGGCTGTTTTACAGTGAATTGCTGGTAGTGAGAGATGAACGAGCTGTTTTACAGTGAATTGCTGGTGGTGAGAGATGAACGGGCTGTTTTACAGTGAATTGCTGGTGGTGAGAGATGAACAAGCTGTTTTACAGTGAATTGCTGGTGGTGAGAGATGAACAAGCTGTTTTACAGTGAATTGTTGGTGATGAGAGATGAAAGGGCTGTTTGACAGTGAATTGCTGGTGGTGAGAGATGAACGAGCTGCTTTACAGTGAATTGTTGGTGGTGAGAGATGAACAAGCTGTTTGACAGTGATTTGTTGGTGATGAGAGATGAAAGGGCTGTTTGACAGTGAATTGCTGTTGGTGAGAGATGAATGAGCTGTTTGACAGTGAACTGCTGGTGGTGATAGATGAATGAGCTGTTTGACAGTGAATTGCTGGTGGTGAGAGATGAACAAGCTGTTTTACAGTGAATTGTTGGTGATGAGAGATGAAAGGGCTGTTTGACAGTGAATTGCTGGTGGTGAGAGATGAAAGGGCTGTTTGACAGTGAATTGTTGGTGGTGAGAGATGAATGAGCTGTTTTACAGTGAACTGCTGGTGGTGAGAGATGAATGAGCTGTTTTACAGTGAACTGCTGGTGGTGAGAGATGAACGGGCTGTTTTACAGTGAATTGCTGGTGGTGACAGATGAACGGGCTGTTTTACAGTGAATAGCTAGTGGCGATAGATGAGCGGGCTGTTTTACAGTGATTTTCTGGTGGTGAGTGATGAACGAGCTTTTTTACAGTGATTTGTTGGTGGTGAGAGATGAACAAGCTGTTTTACAGTGAATTGTTGGTGATGAGAGATGAAAGGGCTGTTTGACAGTGAATTGTTGGTGATGAGAGATGAACGAGCTGTTATACAGTGCATTGTTGGTGGTGAGAGATGACCGTTCTGTTTTAGAGTGAATTGCTGGTGATGAGAGATGAACGAGCTGTTTTACAGTGAATTTTTGGTGATGAGAGATGAACGAGCTGTTTTACAGTGCATTACTGGTGGTGGCAGATGAACGCGCTGATTTACAGTGCATTGTTGGTGATGAGAGATGAAAGGGCTGTTTGACAGTGAATTGCTGGTGGTGAGAGATGAACCAGCTGTTTTACAGTGAATTGCTGGTGGTGAGAGATGAACGAGCTGTTTTACAGTTAATTGCTCGTAATGAGAGATGAACGTGCTGTTTTACAGTGAATTGCTGGAGGTGAAAGATGAACGTGTTGTTTTACAGTGAATTGCTGGTGGTGACAGATTAACGGGCTGTTTGACAGTGAATTGCTGGTGGTGAGAGATGAACAAGCTGTTTTACAGTGAATTGTTGGTGGTGAGAGATGAAAGAGCTGCTTTACAGTGAATTGTTGGTGATGAGAGATGAAAGGGCTGTTTGACAGTGAATTGCTGGTGGTGAGAGATGAAAGGGCTGTTTGACAGTGAATTGCTGGTGGTGACAGATTAACGGGCTGTTTGACAGTGAATTGCTGTTGGTGAGAGATGAATTAGCTGTTTGACAGTGAATTGCTGGTGGTGAGAGATGAATGAGCTGTTTTACAGTGAATTGCTGGTGGTGAGAGATGAACGGGCATTTTTACAGTGAATTGCTGGTGGTGAGAGATGAAGAAGCTGTTTTACAGTGCATTGTTGGTGGTGAGAGATGAACGGGCTGTTTTACAGTGCATTGTTGGTGAGGAGAGATGAAAGGGCTGTTTGACAGTGAATTGTTGGTGGTGTGAGAGATGAATGAGCTGTTTTACAGTGAACTGCTGGTGGTGAGAGATGAATGAGCTGTTTTACAGTGAATTGCTAGTGGTGAGAGATGAACGGGCTGTTTTACAGTGAATTGCTGGTGGTGACAGATGAACGGGCTGTTTTACAGTGAATTGCTAGTGGCGATAGATGAGCGGGCTATTTTACAGTGATTTTCTGGTGGTGAGTGATGAACGAGCTTTTTTACAGTGATTTGTTGGTGGTGAGAGATGAACAAGCTGTTTTACAATGAATTGTTGGTGATGAGAGATGAACGAGCTGTTATACAGTGCATTGTTGGTGGTGAGAGATGACCGTTCTCTTTTAGAGTGAATTGCTGGTGATGAGAGATGAACGAGCTGTTTTACAGTGAATTGTTGGTGATGAGAGATGAACGAGCTGTTTTACAGTGCATTACTGGTGATGGCAGATGAACGCTCTGATTTACAGTGCATTGTTGGTGATGAGAGATGAAAGGGCTGTTTAAAAGTGAATTGCTGGTGGTGAGAGATGAACCAGCTGTTTGACAGTGAATTGCTGGTGGTGAAAGATGAACGAGCTGTTTTACAGTAAATTGCTGGTGGTGAAAGATGAATGAACTGTTTTACAGTGAACTGCTGGTGGTGAGAGATGAATGAGCTGTTTGACAGTGAATTGCTGGTGGTGAGAGATGAATGAGCTGTTTTACAGTGAATTGCTGGTGGTGAAAGATGAATGAGCTGTTTTACAGTGAACTGCTGGTGGTGAGAGATGAATGAGCTGTTTTACAGTGAATTGCTGGTGGTGAGAGATGAACGGGCTGTTTTACAGTGAATTGCTGGTGGTGAGATATGAACGAGCTGTTTTACAATGAATTGTTGGTGGTGAGAGATGAATGAGCTGTTTTACAGTGAATTGTTGATGGTGAGTGATGAACGAGCTTTTTTACAGTGAATTGTTGGTGGTGAGAGATGAATAAGCTGTTTTACAGTGAATTGTTGGTGTTGAGAGATGAAAGGGCTGTTTGACAGTGAATTGCTGGTGGTGAGAGATGATTGAGCTGTTTGACAGTGAATTGCTGCTGGTGAGAGATGAACAAGTAGTTTTACAGTGAATTATTGGTGATGATAGATGAAATGGCTGTTTTACAGTGAATTGCTGTTGGTGAGAGATGAATGAGCTGTTTGACAGTGAATTGCTGGTGGTGAGAGATGAATGAGCTGTTTTACAGTGATTTGCTGGTGGTGAGAGATGAACAAGCTGTTTTACAGTGCATTGTTGGTGGTGATAGATGAATGAGCTGTTTTACAGTGAATTGCTGGTGGTGAGAGATGAACAAGCTGTTTTACAGTGCATTGGTGGTGGTGAGAGATGAAAGGGCTGTCTTACAGTGCATTGTAGGTGATGAAAGTGCTGTTCGACAGTGAAGTGTTGGTGGTGAGAGATGAATGAGCTCTTTTACAGTGAACTGCTGGTGGTGAGAGATGAATGAGCTGTTTGACAGTGAATTGCTGGTGGTGAGAGATGAACGGGCTGTTTTACAGTGAATTCCTGGTGATGAGAGATGATCGAGCTTTTTTACAGTGAATTGATGGTGGTGAGAGATGAACGGGCTGTTTTACAGTGAACTGCTGGTAGTGAGAGATGAACGGGCTGTTTTACAGTGATTTACTGGTGGTGAGAGATGAACGGGCTGTTTTATAGTGAATTGCTGGTGGTGAGAGATGAACAAGCTGTTTTACAGTGAATTGCTGGTGGTGAGAGATGAACAAGCTGTTTTACAGTGAATTGTTGGTGATGAGAGATGAATGGGCTGTTTGACAGTGAATTGCTGGTGGTGAGAGATGAACGAGCTGCTTTACAGTGATTTGTTGGTGGTGAGAGATGAACAAGCTGTTTTACAGTGAATTGTTGGTGATGAGAGATGAAAGGGCTGTTCGACAGTGAATTGCTGTTGGTGAGAGATGAATGAGCTGTTTGACAGTGAATTGCTGGTGGTGAGAGATGAACGGGCTGTTTTACAGTGAATTGCTGGTGGTGAGAGATGAACAAGCTGTTTTACAGTGCATTGTTGGTGGTGAGAGATGAACGGGCTGTTTTACAGTGCATTGTTGGTGATGAGAGATGAAAGGGCTGTTTGACAGTGAATTGTTGGTGGTGAGAGATGAATGAGCTGTTTTACAGTGAACTGCTGGTGGTGAGAGATGAATGAGCTGTTTTACAGTGAACTGCTGGTGGTGAGAGATGAACGGGCTGTTTTACAGTGAATTGCTGGTGGTGACAGATGAACGGGCTGTTTTACAGTGAAGAGCTAGTGGCGATAGATGAGCGGGCTGTTTTACAGTGATTTTCTGGTGGTGAGTGATGAACGAGCTTTTTTACAGTGATTTGTTGGTGGTGAGAGATGAACAAGCTGTTTTACAGTGAATTGTTGGTGATGAGAGATGAAAGGGCTGTTTGACAGTGAATTGTTGGTGATGAGAGATAAACGAGCTGTTTTACAGTGAATTGTTGGTGATGAGAGATGAACGAGCTGTTTTACAGTGCATTACTGGTGGTGGCAGATGAACGCGCTGATTTACAGTGCATTATTGGTGATGTGAGATGAAAGGGCTGTTTGACAGTGAATTGCTGGTGGTGAGAGATGAACGAGCTGTTTTACAGTGAATTGCTCGTAATGAGAGATGAACGTGCTGTTTTACAGTGAATTGCTGGAGGTGAAAGATGAACGTGTTGTTTTACAGTGAATTGCTGGTGGTGACAGATTAACGGGCTGTTTGACAGTGAATTGCTGGTGGTGAGAGATGAACGGGCTGTTTTACAGTGAATTGCTGGTGGTGAGAGATGAACGGGCTGTTTTATAGTGAATTGCTAGTGGTGAGAGATGAACGGGCTGTTTTACAGTGATTTGCTGGTGGTGAGAGGTGAATGGGCTGTTTTATAGTGAATTCCTGGTGGTGAGAGATGATCGTGCTTTTTTACAATGAATTGTTGGAGGTGAGAGATGAACGGGCTGTTTTACAGTGATTTGCTGGTGGTGAGAGGTGAATGGGCTGTTTTCTAGTGAATTCCTGGTGGTGAGAGATGATCGTGCTTTTTTACAATGAATTGTTGGTGGTGAGAGATGAACAGGCTGTTTTACAGTGAATTCCTGGTGGTGAGAGATGATCGAGCTTTTATACAGTGAATTGTTGGTGGTGAGAGATGAACGGGCTGTTTTACAGTGAATTGCTGGTAGTGAGAGATGAACGGGCTGTTTTACAGTGAATTGCTGGTGGTGAGAGATGAACAAGCTGTTGTACAGTGCATTGTTGGTGGTGAGAGATGAACAAGCTGTTTTACAGTGAATTGTTGGTGATGAGAGATGAAAGGGCTGTTTGACAGTGAATTGTTGGTGATGAGAGATGAACGAGCTGTTATACAGTGCATTGTTGGTGGTGAGAGATGACCGTTCTGTTTTAGAGTGAATTGCTGGTGATGAGAGATGAACGAGCTGTTTTACAGTGAATTTTTGGTGATGAGAGATGAACGAGCTGTTTTACAGTGCATTACTGGTGGTGGCAGATGAACGCGCTGATTTACAGTGCATTGTTGGTGATGAGAGATGAAAGGGCTGTTTGACAGTGAATTGCTGGTGGTGAGAGATGAACCAGCTGTTTTACAGTGAATTGCTGGTGGTGAGATATGAACGAGCTGTTTTACAGTTAATTGCTCGTAATGAGAGATGAACGTGCTGTTTTACAGTGAATTGCTGGAGGTGAAAGATGAACGTTTTGTTTTACAGTGAATTGCTGGTGGTGACAGATTAACGGGCTGTTTGACAGTGAATTGTTGGTGGTGAGAGATGAACAAGCTGTTTTACAGTGAATTGTTGCTGATGAGAGATGAAAGGGCTGTTTGACAGTGAATTGCTGATGGTGAGAGATGAATTAGCTGTTTGACAGTGAATTGCTGGTGGTGAGAGATGAATGAGCTGTTTGACAGTGAATTGCTGGTGGTGAGAGATGAATGAGCTGTTTTACAGTGAATTGCTGGTGGTGAGAGTTGAACGGGCATTTTACAGTGAATTGCTGGTGGTGAGAGATGAAGAAGCTGTTTTACAGTGCATTGTTGGTGGTGAGAGATGAATTAGCTGTTTGACAGTGAATTGCTGGTGGTGAGAGATGAATGAGCTGTTTGACAGTGAATTGCTGGTGGTGAGAGATGAATGAGCTGTTTTACAGTGAATTGCTGGTGGTGAGAGATGAACGGGCATTTTTACAGTGAATTGCTGGTGGTGAGAGATGAAGAAGCTGTTTTACAGTGCATTGTTGGTGGTGAGAGATGAACGGGCTGTTTTACAGTGCATTGTTGGTGAGGAGAGATGAAGGGCTGTTTGACAGTGAATTGCTGGTGGTGAGAGATGAACGGGCTGTTTTACAGTGCATTGTTGGTGATGAGAGATGAAAGGGCTGTTTGACAGTGAATTGTTGGTGGTGAGAGATGAATGAGCTGTTTTACAGTGAACTGCTGGTGGTGAGAGATGAATGAGCTGTTTTACAGTGAATTGCTGGTGGTGAGAGATGAACGGGCTGTTTTACAGTGAATTGCTGGTGGTGAGAGATGAACGGGCTGTTTACAGTGAATTGCTGGGGTGAGAGATGAACGAGCTGTTTTACAGTGAATTTTGGTGGTGAGAGATGAACGAGCTTTTTACAGTGATTGTTGGTGGTGAGAGATGAACGAGCTGTTTACAGTGAATTGTTGGTGGTGAGAGATGAAAGGGCTGTTTTACAGTGAATGTGGTGGTGAGAGATGAACGGGCTGTTTACAGTGCATTGTTGGTGGTGAGAGTGACCGTTGTGTTGCTGGTGGTGAGAGATGACGAGCTTTGTGTGTGTGTGGTGTGTTTGTGGTGTGGGTGGGTGTTTGTTGTGTGTGTGGGTGTTTGTGTGTTGGTGTGGCTGTTTACAGTGATTTGCTGGTGGTGAGAGTGAACGAGCTTTTTTACAGTGAATGTTGGTGTGGAGATGAACGGCTGTTTTACAGTGCATTCTGGTGGTGGGAGATGAACGTCTGTTTACAGTGATTGTTGGTGATGAGAGATGAAAGGGCTGTTTTAAAGTGAATTGCTGGTGGTGAGAGATGAACGGGCTGTTTTACAGTGAATTGCTGGTGGTGAGAGGTGAACGGGCTGTTTTACAGTGAATTGCTGGTGGTGAGAGATGAACGTGCTGTTTTACAGTGAATTGTTGGTGGTGAGAGATGAACGGGCTGTTTTACAGTGAATTGCTGGTGGTGAGAGATGAACGAGCTTTTTTACAGTGAATTGTTGGTGGTGAGAGATGAACGAGCTGTTTTACAGTGAATTGCTGGTGGTGAGAGATGAACGGGCTGTTTTACAGTGAATTGCTGGTGGTGAGAGATGAACGGGCTGTTTTACAGTGAATTGCTGGTGGTGAGAGATGAATGAGCTGTTTTACAGTGAATTGCTGGTGGTGAGAGATGAACAAGCTGTTTTACAGTGAATTGTTGGTGATGAGAGATGAAAGGGCTGTTTGACAGTGAATTGCTGGTGGTGAGAGATGAACGAGCTGTTTTACAGTGAATTGCTGGTGGTGAGAGATGAACGAGCTGTTTTACAGTGAATTGTTGGTGATGAGAGATGAAAGGGCTGTTTGACAGTGAATTGCTGTTGGTGAGAGATGAATGAGCTGTTTGACAGTGAATTGCTGGTGGTGATAGATGAATGAGCTGTTTGACAGTGAATTGCTGGTGGTGAGAGATGAACGAGCTGTTTTACAGTGAATTGTTGGTGGTGAGAGATGAAAGGGCTGTTTTACAGTGCATTGTTGGTGGTGAGAGATGACCGTTCTGTTTTAGAGTGAATTGCTGGTGATGAGAGATGAACGAGCTGTTTTACAGTGAATTGTTGGTGATGAGAGATGAACGAGCTGTTTTACAGTGCATTACTGGTGGTGGCAGATGAACGCGCTGATTTACAGTGCATTGTTGGTGATGAGAGGTGAAAGGGCTGTTTGACAGTGAATTGCTGGTGGTGAGAGATGAACCAGCTGTTTTACAGTGAATTGCTGGTGGTGAGAGATGAACGAGCTGTTTTACAGTGAATTGTTGGTGATGAGAGATGAACGAGCTGTTTTACAGTGCATTACTGGTGGTGGCAGATGAACGCTCTGATTTACAGTGCATTGTTGGTGATGATAGATGAAAGGGCTGTTTAAAAGTGAATTGCTGGTGGTGAGAGATGAACGGGCTGTTTTACAGTGATTTGCTGGTGGTGAGAGGTGAATGGGCTGTTTTATAGTGAATTCCTGGTGGTGAGAGATGATCGTGCTTTTTTACAATGAATTGTTGGTGGTGAGAGATGAACGGGCTGTTTTACAGTGAATTCCTGGTGGTGAGAGATGATCGAGCTTTTATACAGTGAATTGTTGGTGGTGAGAGATGAACGGGCTGTTTTACAGTGAATTGCTGGTAGTGAGAGATGAACGGGCTGTTTTACAGTGAATTGCTGGTGGTGAGAGATGAACGGGCTGTTTTACAGTGAATTGCTGGTGGTGAGAGATGAACAAGCTGTTTTACAGTGAATTGCTGGTGGTGAGAGATGAACAAGCTGTTTTACAGTGAATTGTTGGTGATGAGAGATGAAAGGGCTGTTTGACAGTGAATTGCTGGTGGTGAGAGATGAACGAGCTGCTTTACAGTGAATTGTTGGTGGTGAGAGATGAACAAGCTGTTTTACAGTGATTTGTTGGTGATGAGAGATGAAAGGGCTGTTTGACAGTGAATTGCTGTTGGTGAGAGATGAATGAGCTGTTTGACAGTGAATTGCTGGTGGTGATAGATGAATGAGCTGTTTGACAGTGAATTGCTGGTGGTGAGAGATGAACAAGCTGTTTTACAGTGAATTGTTGGTGATGAGAGATGAAAGGGCTGTTTGACAGTGAATTGCTGGTGGTGATAGATGAATGAGCTGTTTGACAGTGAATTGCTGGTGGTGAGAGATGAACGGGCTGTTTTACAGTGAATTGCTGGTGGTGAGAGATGAACAAGCTGTTTTACAGTGCATTGTTGGTGGTGAGAGATGAACGGGCTGTTTTACAGTGCATTGTTGGTGATGAGAGATGAAAGGGCTGTTTGACAGTGAATTGTTGGTGGTGAGAGATGAATGAGCTGTTTTACAGTGAACTGCTGGTGGTGAGAGATGAATGAGCTGTTTTACAGTGAATTGCTGGTGGTGAGAGATGAACGGGCTGTTTTACAGTGAATTGCTGGTGGTGACAGATGAACGGGCTGTTTTACAGTGAATAGCTAGTGGCGATAGATGAGCGGGCTGTTTTACAGTGATTTTCTGGTGGTGAGTGATGAACGAGCTTTTTTACAGTGATTTGTTGGTGGTGAGAGATGAACAAGCTGTTTTACAGTGAATTGTTGGTGATGAGAGATGAAAGGGCTGTTTGACAGTGAATTGTTGGTGATGAGAGATGAACGAGCTGTTATACAGTGCATTGTTGGTGGTGAGAGATGACCGTTCTGTTTTAGAGTGAATTGCTGGTGATGAGAGATGAACGAGCTGTTTTACAGTGAATTTTTGGTGATGAGAGATGAACGAGCTGTTTTACAGTGCATTACTGGTGGTGGCAGATGAACGCGCTGATTTACAGTGCATTGTTGGTGATGAGAGGTGAAAGGGCTGTTTGACAGTGAATTGCTGGTGGTGAGAGATGAACCAGCTGTTTTACAGTGAATTGCTGGTGGTGAGAGATGAACGAGCTGTTTTACAGTGAATTGTTGGTGATGAGAGATGAACGAGCTGTTTTACAGTGCATTACTGGTGGTGGCAGATGAACGCTCTGATTTACAGTGCATTGTTGGTGATGAGAGATGAAAGGGCTGTTTAAAAGTGAATTGCTGGTGGTGAGAGATGAACCAGCTGTTTTACAGTGAATTGCTGGTGGTGAAAGATGAACGAGCTGTTTTACAGTGAATTGCTGGTGGTGAAAGATGAATGAGCTGTTTTACAGTGAACTGCTGGTGGTGAGAGATGAATGAGCTGTTTGACAGTGAATTGCTGGTGGTGAGAGATGAATGAGCTGTTTGACAGTGAATTGCTGGTGGTGAGAGATGAACGGGCTGTTTTACAGTGAATTGCTGGTGGTGACAGATGAACGGGCTGTTTTATAGTGAATTGCTAGTGGTGAGAGATGAACGGGCTGTTTTACAGTGATTTGCTGGTGGTGAGAGGTGAATGGGCTGTTTTATAGTGAATTCCTGGTGGTGAGAGATGATCGTGCTTTTTTACAATGAATTGTTGGAGGTGAGAGATGAACGGGCTGTTTTACAGTGAATTCCTGGTGGTGAGAGATGATCGAGCTTTTATACAGTGAATTGTTGGTGGTGAGAGATGAACGGGCTGTTTTACAGTGAATTGCTGGTAGTGAGAGATGAACGGGCTGTTTTACAGTGAATTGCTGGTGGTGAGAGATGAACGGGCTGTTTTACAGTGAATTGCTGGTGGTGAGAGATGAACAAGCTGTTTTACAGTGAATTGCTGGTGGTGAGAGATGAACAAGCTGTTTTACAGTGAATTGTTGGTGATGAGAGATGAAAGGGCTGTTTGACAGTGACTTGCTGGTGGTGAGAGATGAACGAGCTGCTTTACAGTGAATTGTTGGTGGTGAGAGATGAACAAGCTGTTTTACAGTGATTTGTTGGTGATGAGAGATGAAAGGGCTGTTTGACAGTGAATTGCTGTTGGTGAGAGATGAATGAGCTGTTTGACAGTGAACTGCTGGTGGTGATAGATGAATGAGCTGTTTGACAGTGAATTGCTGGTGGTGAGAGATGAAAGGGCTGTTTGACAGTGAATTGCTCGTGGTGAGAGATCAACGGGCTGTTTTACAGTGAATTGCTGGTGGTGAGAGATGAACAAGCTGTTTTACAGTGCATTGTTGGTGGTGAGAGATGAACGGGCTGTTTTACAGTGCATTGTTTGTGATGAGAGATGAAAGGGCTGTTTGACAGTGAATTGTTGGTGGTGAGAGATGAATGAGCTGTTTTACAGTGAACTGCTGGTGGTGAGAGATGAATGAGCTGTTTGACAGTGAATTGCTGGTGGTGAGAGATGAATGAGCTGTTTGACAGTGAATTGCTGATGGTGAGAGATGAATGAGCTGTTTGACAGTGAATTGCTGGTGGTGAGAGATGAATGAGCTGTTTGACAGTGAATTGCTGGTGGTGAGAGATGAATGAGCTGTTTTACAGTGAATTGCTGGTGGTGAGAGATGAACGGGCATTTTTACAGTGAATTGCTGGTGGTGAGAGATGAAGAAGCTGTTTTACAGTGCATTGTTGGTAGTGAGAGATGAACGGGCTGTTTTAAAGTGCATTGTTGGTGAGGAGAGATGAAAGGGCTGTTTGACAGTGAATTGCTGGTGGTGAGAGATGAACCAGCTGTTTTACAGTGAATTGCTGGTGGTGAGAGATGAACGAGCTGTTTTACAGTGAATTGCTCGTAATGAGAGATGAACGAGCTGTTTTACAGTGAATTGCTCGTAATGAGAGATGAACAAGCTGTTTTACAGTGAATTGTTGGTGATGAGAGATGAAAGGGCTGTTTGACAGTGAATTGCTGGTGGTGAGAGTTGAAAGAGCTGTTTTACAGTGAATTGTTGGTGGTGAGAGATCAACAAGCTGTTTTACAGTGAATTGTTGCTGATGAGAGATGAAAGGGCTGTTTGACAGTGAATTGCTGATGGTGAGAGATGAATGAGCTGTTTGACAGTGAATTGCTGGTGGTGAGAGATGAATGAGCTGTTTGACAGTGAATTGCTGGTGGTGAGAGATGAATGAGCTGTTTTACAGTGAATTGCTGGTGGTGAGAGATGAACGGGCTGTTTTACAGTGAATTGCTGGTGGTGAGAGATGAAGAAGCTGTTTTACAGTGCATTGTTGATGGTGAGAGATGAACGGGCTGTTTTACAGTGCATTGTTGGTGAGGAGAGATGAAAGGGCTGTTTGACAGTGAATTGTTGGTGGTGAGAGATGAATGAGCTGTTTTACAGTGAACAGCTGGTGGTGAGAGATGAATGAGCTGTTTTACAGTGAATTGCTAGTGGTGAGAGATGAACGGGCTGTTTTACAGTGAATTGCTGGTGGTGACAGATGAACGGGCTGTTTTACAGTGAATTGCTAGTGGCGATAGATGAGCGGGCTATTTTACAGTGATTTTCTGGTGGTGAGTGATGAACGAGCTTTTTTACAGTGATTTGTTGGTGGTGAGAGATGAACAAGCTGTTTTACAGTGAATTGTTGGTGATGAGAGATGAAAGGCTGTTTGACAGTGAATTGTTGGTGATGAGATGAACGAGCTGTTATACAGTGCATTGTTGGTGGTGAGAGATGACCGTTCTGTTTTAGAGTGAATTGCTGGTGATGAGAGATGAACGAGCTGTTTTACAGTGCATTACTGGTGGTGGCAGATGAACGCTCTGATTTACAGTGCATTGTTGGTGATGAGAGATGAAAGGGCTGTTTAAAAGTGAATTGCTGGTGGTGAGAGATGAACGAGCTGTTTTACAGTGAATTGCTGGTGGTGAAAGATGAATGAGCTGTTTTACAGTGAACTGCTGGTGGTGAGAGATGAATGAGCTGTTTGACAGTGAATTGCTGGTGGTGAGAGATGAATGAGCTGTTTACAGTGAATTGCTGGTGGTGAAAGATGAATGAGCTGTTTTACAGTGAACTGCTGGTGGTGAGAGATGAATGAGCTGTTTTACAGTGAATTGCTGGTGGTGAGAGATGAACGGGCTGTTTTACAGTGAATTGCTGGTGGTGAGATATGAACGAGCTGTTTTACAATGAATTGTTGGTGGTGAGAGATGAATGAGCTGTTTTACAGTGAATTGTTGATGGTGAGTGATGAACGAGCTTTTTTACAGTGAATTGTTGGTGGTGAGAGATGAATAAGCTGTTTTACAGTGAATTGTTGGTGTTGAGAGATGAAAGGGCTGTTTGACAGTGAATTGCTGGTGGTGAGAGATGAATGAGCTGTTTGACAGTGAATTGCTGGTGGTGAGAGATGAACAAGCTGTTTTACAGTGAATTATTGGTGATGATAGATGAAAGGGCTGTTTTACAGTGAATTGCTGGTGGTGAGAGATGAATGAGCTGTTTGACAGTGAATTGCTGGTGGTGAGAGATGAATGAGCTGTTTTACAGTGATTTGCTGGTGGTGAGAGATGAACAAGCTGTTTTACAGTGCATTGTTGGTGGTGATAGATGAATGAGCTGTTTTACAGTGAATTGCTGGTGGTGAGAGATGAACAAGCTGTTTTACAGTGCATTGGTGGTGGTGAGAGATGAACGGGCTGTCTTACAGTGCATTGTTGGTGATGAAAGGGCTGTTCGACAGTGAATTGTTGGTGGTGAGAGATGAATGAGCTGTTTTACAGTGAACTGCTGGTGGTGAGAGATGAATGAGCTGTTTGACAGTGAATTGCTGGTGGTGAGAGATGAACGGGCTGTTTTACAGTGAATTGCTGGTGGTGACAGATGAACGGGCTGTTTTATAGTGAATTGCTAGTGGTGAGAGATGAACGGGCTGTTTTACAGTGATTTGCTGGTGGTGAGAGGTGAATGGGCTGTTTTACAGTGAATTCCTGGTGGTGAGAGATGATCGAGCTTTTTTACAGTGAATTGTTGGTGGTGAGAGATGAACGGGCTGTTTTACAGTGATTTGACAGTGAATTGTTGGTGGTGAGAGATGAACGGGCTGTTTTACAGTGAATTGCTGGTGGTGAGAGATGAATGAGCTGTTTTACAGTGAATTGCTGGTGGTGAGAGATGAACGGGCTGTTTTACAGTGAATTGCTGGTGGTGAGAGATGAACGGGCTGTTTTACAGTGAATTGCTGGTGGTGAGAGATGAACGAGCTGTTTTACAGTGATTTGTTGGTGGTGAGAGATGAACAAGCTGTTTTACAGTGAATTGTTGGTGATGAGAGATGAAAGGGCTGTTTGACAGTGAATTGTTGGTGATGAGAGATGAACGAGCTGTTATACAGTGCATTGTTGGTGGTGAGAGATGACCGTTCTGTTTTAGAGTGAATTGCTGGTGATGAGAGATGAACGAGCTGTTTTACAGTGAATTGTTGGTGATGAGAGATGAACGCGCTGTTTTACAGTGCATTACTGGTGGTGGCAGATGAACGCGCTGATTTACAGTGCATTGTTGGTGATGAGAGGTGAAAGGGCTGTTTGACAGTGAATTGCTGGTGGTAAGAGATGAACCAGCTGTTTTACAGTGAATTGCTGGTGGTGAGAGATGAACGAGCTGTTTTACAGTGAATTGTTGGTGATGAGAGATGAACGAGCTGTTTTACAGTGCATTACTGGTGGTGGCAGATGAACGCTCTGATTTACAGTGCATTGTTGGTGATGAGAGATGAAAGGGCTGTTTAAAAGTGAATTGCTGGTGGTGAGAGATGAACGGGCTGTTTTACAGTGATTTGCTGGTGGTGAGAGGTGAATGGGCTGTTTTATAGTGAATTCCTGGTGGTGAGAGATGATCGTGCTTTTTTACAATGAATTGTTGGTGGTGAGAGATGAACGGGCTGTTTTACAGTGAATTCCTGGTGGTGAGAGATGATCGAGCTTTTATACAGTGAATTGTTGGTGGTGAGAGATGAACGGGCTGTTTTACAGTGAATTGCTGGTAGTGAGAGATGAACGGGCTGTTTTACAGTGAATTGCTGGTGGTGAGAGATGAACGGGCTGTTTTACAGTGAATTGCTGGTGGTGAGAGATGAACAAGCTGTTTTACAGTGAATTGCTGGTGGTGAGAGATGAACAAGCTGTTTTACAGTGAATTGTTGGTGATGAGAGATGAAAGGGCTGTTTGACAGTGAATTGCTGGTGGTGAGAGATGAATGAGCTGCTTTACAGTGAATTGTTGGTGGTGAGAGATGAACAAGCTGTTTTACAGTGATTTGTTGGTGGTGAGAGATGAAAGGGCTGTTTGACAGTGAATTGCTGTTGGTGAGAGATGAATGAGCTGTTTTACAGTGAATTGCTGGTGGTGATAGATGAATGAGCTGTTTTACAGTGAATTGCTGGTGGTGAGAGATGAACAAGCTGTTTTACAGTGAATTGTTGGTGATGAGAGATGAAAGGGCTGTTTGACAGTGCATTGTTGGTGGTGAGAGATGACCGTTCTGTTTTAGAGTGAATTGCTGGTGATGAGAGATGAACGAGCTGTTTTACAGTGAATTGTTGGTGATGAGAGATGAACGCGCTGTTTTACAGTGCATTACTGGTGGTGGCAGATGAACGCGCTGATTTACAGTGCATTGTTGGTGATGAGAGGTGAAAGGGCTGTTTGACAGTGAATTGCTGGTGGTAAGAGATGAACCAGCTGTTTTACAGTGAATTGCTGGTGG
>CM026388.1:4276286-4312627 GCA_014843695.1 Archivesica marissinica | reverse complement strand
GTAAGTATAGAGTGAGGGAGAGTTCTGGTAAGGATAGAGTGTAGGAGAGTTCTGGTAAGTATAGAGTGTAGGAGAGTTCTGGTAAGTATAGAGTGTAGGAGAGTTCTGGTAAGTATAGAGTGAAGGAGAGTTCTGGTAAGTATAGAGTGAGGGAGAGTTCTGGTAAGTATAGAGTGAAGGAGAGTTCTGGTAAGTATAGAGTGAGGGAGAGTTCTGGTAAGTATAGAGTGTAGGAGAGTTCTGGTAAGTATAGAGTGAGGGAGAGTTCTGGTAAGTATAGAGTGTAGGAGAGTTCTGGTAAGTATAGAGTGAGGGAGAGTTCTGGTAAGTATAGAGTGTAGGAGAGTTCTGGTAAGTATAGAGTGTAGGAGAGTTCTGGTAAGTATAGAGTGAGGGAGAGTTCTGGTAAGTATAGAGTGTAGGAGAGTTCTGGTAAGTATAGAGTGAGGGAGAGTTCTGGTAAGTATAGAGTGAGGGGAGTTCTGGTAAGTATAGAGTGAGGGAGAGTTCTGGTAAGTATAGAGTGTAGGAGAGTTCTGGTAAGTATAGAGTGTAGGAGAGTTCTGGTAAGTATAGAGTGAGGGAGAGTTCTGGTAAGTATAGAGTGAGGGAGAGTTCTGGTAAGTATAGAGTGAGGGAGAGTTCTGATAAGTCTAGAGTGTAGGAGAGTTCTGGTAAGTCTAGAGTGAGGGAGAGTTCTGGTACGTATAGAGTGAGGGAGAGTTCTGGTAAGTCTAGAGTGAGGGAGAGGTCTGGTAAGTATAGAGTGAGGGAGAGTTCTGGTAAGTATAGAGTGAGGGAGAGTTCTTGTAAGTCTAGAGTGTAGGAGAGTTCTGGTAAGTCTAGAGTGTAGGAGAGTTCTGGTAAGTATAGAGTGAGGGAGAGTTCTGGTAAGTATAGAGTGTAGGAGAGTTCTGGTAAGTATAGAGTGTTGGAGAGTTCTGGTAAGTATAGAGTGTAGGAGAGTTCTGGTAAGTATAGAGTGAGGGAGAGTTCTGGTAAGTATAGAGTGAGGGAGAGTTCTGGTAAGTATAGAGTGAGGGAGAGTTCTGGTAAGTATAGAGTGAGGGAGAGTTCTGGTAAGTATAGAGTGTAGGAGAGTTCTGGTAAGTATAGAGTGAGGGAGAGTTCTGGTAAGTATAGAGTGAGGGAGAGTTCTGGTAAGTATAGAGTGTAGGGAGAGTTCTTGTAAGTATAGAGTGAGGGAGAGTTCTGGTAAGTATAGAGTGAGGGAGAGTTCTGGTAAGTCTAGAGTGAATGTAAGCTTGCGTACTTAAAGATAAATGTTTTTGATAGTGATACGACATCGAATACACGACATATTATAAATAAATATAACAATATTTGAATGTTGAACGTATGACATTGGATGCTACTGCACGATATTAAAAATAGTTGAATCTCGTTTGATACAACATTTGGCATTTCAAAAGTAGTTGAATTTCGTTTAGTACAACTCTTGGCATTTTAAAATAGGTGAATTTCGTTTAGTACAACACTTGGCATTTCAAAAGTAGTTGAATGTCGTTTAGTACAACACTTGGCATTTTAAAAATAGTTGAATTTCGTTTAGTACAACATTTGGCATTTCAAAAGTAGTTTAATTTCGTTTGTACAACATTTGGCATTTTAAAATAGTTGAATTTCGTTTAGTACAACATTTGGCATTTTAAAATAGTTGAATTTCGTTTGTACAACATTTGGCATTTTAAAATAGTTGAATTTCGCTGAGCACGATATTTACAAGTTAATACATTCACAATAAGACGTTAGTTCCGAGACATAATACATGCATACGTGTACATTATTCCGAGACATAATACATGCATACGTGTACATTATTCCGAGACATAATACATACATACGTGTACATTATTCCGAGACATAATACATGCATACGTGTACATTATTCCGAGACATAATACATGCATACGTGTACATTATTCCGAGACATAATACATACATACGTGTACATTATTCCGAGACATAATACATGCATACGTGTACATTATTCCGAGACATAATACATGCATACGTGTACATTATTCCGAGACATAATACATGCATACGTGTACATTATTCCGAGACATAATACATGCATACGTGTACATTATTCCGAGACATAATACATGCATACGTGTACATTATTCCGAGACATAATACATGCATACGTGTACATTATTCCGAGACATAATACATACATACGTGTACATTATTCCGAGACATAATACATGCATACGTGTACATTATTCCGAGACATAATACAAACATACGTGTACATTATTCCGAGACATAATACATGCATACGTGTACATTATTCCGAGACATAATACATGCATACGTGTACATTATTCCGAGACATAATACATGCATACGTGTACATTATTCCGAGACATAATACATGCATACGTGTACATTATTTCTGATATCGACATTTCCTTCTATAACACGGTCGGGTTCTCCAACAATTATTATTGTTAATCTCGAACCAGACTTCCGCCTTGATCTGGTTCCCAAATGATTAGTTTTAAAACAAACTTCCTTGCAATTAATCGAGAACCAGATTTATTGGAACTTCCGCCTTGTATTGCAGGATGTGTCTCGATGATTTTGTGAGCAACTTCACCAACGTTGATATATGTCATTTCGTGAACACGTCTATCATATCACTGAAAAAATCCTGGCACGAGAATATATTTCACGGGGAATGGCACGTGGCGGGAAGAAATGGCGGGAGTGATTGGAACGCGACAACGTTTCTCAGCAACCCACAGGTGCGTTTTATAACTGACCAATATGCCAGATTCTCTATGTGCGTTTTATAACTGAACAATATGCTCGATTCTCTATGTGGGTTTTATAACTAAACAATATGCTCTATTCTCTATGTGGGTTTTATAACTGAACAATATGCTCTATTCTCTATGTGGGTTTTATAACTGAACAATATGCCAGACTCTCTATGTGGGTTTTATAACTGAACAATATGCTCTATTCTCTATGTGGGTTTTATAACTAAACAATATGCTCTATTCTCTATGTGGGTTTTATAACTGAACAATATGCTCTATTCTCTATGTGGGTTTTATAACTGAACAATATGCTCTATTCTCTATGTGGGTTTTATAACTGAACAATATGCTTGATTCTCTAGGTCAAAGGTAACCTGGGTTCCAGTCTGTCGATTTTTCACTAATTTGCGTCTGGCACAATGACATTATCAAAAACGCAATACGGCCTCGGTGTTAAACTATATTTATATAACTGACCAGGCAACATATATCAACGCCTGTTCCCAGGCTAGGTCAAAGGTCATGGTCACCAACACACAATTAAGTTATAATGAAAACATTCTGTATTGTTTATATTTTACAATGACGATGTGTTTTATTTTGAACAAATATATTTCATTCTTATACCTACAATGTTTACATGTGATACCGGGGTATATGCTAACTGTATAGTGTCGTACATCTTGCATATTCTATATTAAGTATGTGTTTGACATATCCGGCATAAAAGACTGCATCATGATCTCTGTGGAGCAACACGACATCAAGACGTCACGACAACAATTCGGCATCAAACTCAACACCATAGGTTTCCAAATCATGAAGGTAGGATGTATTTATAATTGTCTACTCGGACTGTTACGAGGCGACCAATTTAAGTACGAATGTAGTCGGACTGTTACGAAGCGACCAATTTAATTACGAATGTAGTCGGACTGTTACGAGGCGACCAATTTAAGTACGAATGTAGTCGGACTGTTACGAGGCGACCAATTTAAGTACGAATGTAGTCGGACGGTTATGAGGCGACCAATTTAAGTACGAATGTAGTCGGACGGTTACGAGGCGACCAATTTAAGTACAAATGTAGTCGTACGGTTACGAGGCGACCAATTTAAGTACGAATGTAGTCGGACGGTTACGAGGCGACCAATTTAAGTACGAATGTAGTCGGACGGTTATGAGGAGACCAATTTAAGTACGAATGTAGTCGGACGGTTACGAGGCGACCAATTTAAGTACGAATGTAGTCGTACGGTTACGAGGCGACCAATTTAAGTACGAATGTAGTCGGACGGTTACGAGGCGACCAATTTAAGTACGAATATAGTCGGACGGTTACGAGCCGACCAATTTAAGTACGAATGTAGTCGTACGGTTACGAGGCGACCAATTTAAGTACGAATGTAGTCGGACGGCTACGAGGCGACCAATTTAAGTACGAATGTAGTCGGACGGCTATGAGGAGACCCATTTAAGTATGAATGTAGTCGGACGGTTAAGAGGCGACCAATTTAAGTACGAATGTAGTCGGACGGTTACGAGGCGACCAATTTAAGTACGAATGTAGTCGGACGGTTACGAGGCGACCAATTTAAGTACGAATGTAGTCGTACGGTTACGAGGCAACCAATTTAAGTACGAATGTAGTCGGACGGTTACGAGGCGACCAATTTAAGTACGAATGTAGTCGGACGGTTACGAGGCGACCAATTTAAGTACGAATGTAGTCGTACGGTTACGAGGCGACCAATTTAAGTACGAATGTAGTCGGACGGTTACGAGGCGACCAATTTAAGTACGAATATAGTCGGACGGTTACGAGCCGACCAATTTAAGTACGAATGTAGTCGTACGGTTACGAGGCGACCAATTTAAGTACGAATGTAGTCGGACGGCTACGAGGCGACCAATTTAAGTACGAATGTAGTCGGACGGCTATGAGGAGACCCATTTAAGTATGAATGTAGTCGGACGGTTAAGAGGCGACCAATTTAAGTACGAATGTAGTCGGACGGTTACGAGGCGACCAATTTAAGTACGAATGTAGTCGGACGGTTACGAGGCGACCAATTTAAGTACGAATGTAGTCGTACGGTTACGAGGCAACCAATTTAAGTACGAATGTAGTCGGACGGTTACGAGGCGACCAATTTAAGTACGAATGTAGTCGGACGGTTACGAGGCGACCAATTTAAGTACGAATGTAGTCGTACGGTTACGAGGCGACCAATTTAAGTACGAATGTAGTCGGACGGTTACGAGGCGACCAATTTAAGTACGAATGTAATCGGACGGTTATGAGGAGACCAATTTAAGTACGAATGTAGTCGTACGGTTACGAGGCGACCAATTTAAGTACGAATGTAGTCGGATGGTTACGAGGCGACCAATTTAAGTACGAATGTAGTCGGACGGTTACGAGGCGACCAATTTAAGTACGAATGTAGTCGGACGGTTACGAGGCGACCAATTTAAGTACGAATGTAGTCGGACGGTTACGAGGAGACCAATTTAAGTAAGAATGTAGTCGTACGGTTACGAGGCGACCAATTTAAGTACGAATGTAGTCGGACGGTTACGAGGCGACCAATTTAAGTACGAATGTAGTCGGACGGTTGCGAGGAGAACAATTTAAGTACGAATGTAGTCGGACGGTTATTAGGAGACCAATTTAAGTACGAATGTAGTCGGACGGTTACTCGATGTGTGTGTGTGTGTGTGTGCGTGCGCGTGTGCGTGTGTATGTTTACTAGATGTGTGTGTGTTTGTTTACTAGATGTGTGTGTGTGTGTGTATGTTTACTAGATGTGTGTGTGTATGTTTACTAGATGTGTGTGTGTGTATGTTTACTAGATGTGTGTGTGTGTGTGTTTGTTTACTAGATGTGTGTGTATGTTTACTAGATGTGTGTGTATGTTTACTAGATGTGTGTGTGTGTATGTTTACTAGATGTGTGTGTGTGTATATATATGTTTACTAGTGTGTGTGTATGTTTACCAGAGTGTGTGTATGTCTATGTTTACTAGATGTGTGTGTATGTTTACTAGATGTGTGTGTATGTCTATGTTTCTAGTGTGTGTATGTTTACTAGTGTGTGTGTATGTTTACTAGATGTGTGTGTATGTTTACTAGGGTGTGTGTGTGTGTATGTTTACTAGATGTGTGTGTGTATATGTTTACTAGATGTGTGTGTGTGTATGTTTACTAGAATGTGTGTGTGTGTGTGTGTATGCTTACTAGATGTGTGTGTGTATTTACTAGATGTGTGTGTGTATGTTTACTAGATGTGTGTGTGTATGTTTACTAGATGTGTATGTGTGTATGTTTACTAGATGTGTGTGTATGTTTACTAGATGTGTGTGTATGTTTACTAGATGTGTGTGTATGTTTACTAGATGTGTGTGTGTGTATATATTTACTAGATGTGTGTGTGTATGTTTACTAGATGTGTGTGTATGTTTACTAGATGTGTGTGTATGTTTACTAGATGTGTGTTTGTGTATGTTTACTAGATGTGGTGTGTATATATGTTTATAGATGTGTGTGTATGTTAACAGATGTGTGTGTGTTATGTTACTAGATGTGTGTGTGTATGTTTAAGATGTGTGTGTGTATGTTTACTAGATGTGTGTGTGTATGTTTACTAGATGTGGTGTGTTATGTTTACTAGATGTGTGTGTGTGTGTGTATGCTTACTAGATGTGTGTGTGTATGTTTACTAGATGTGTGTGTGTATGTTTACTAGATGTGTGTGTGTATGTTTACTAGATGTGTATGTGTGTATGTTTACTAGATGTGTGTGTATGTTTACTAGATGTGTGTGTATGTTTACTAGATGTGTGTGTATGTCTATGTTTACTAGATGTGTGTGTGTATGTTTACTAGATGTGTGTGTATGTTTACTAGATGTGTGTGTATGTTTACTAGATGTGTGTGTGTGTATGTTTACTAGATGTGTGTGTGTATATATGTTTACTAGATGTGTGTGTGTGTATGTTTACTAGATGTGTGTGTGTGTGTGTATGCTTACTAGATGTGTGTGTGTATGTTTACTAGATGTGTGTGTGTATGTTTACTAGATGTGTGTGTGTATGTTTACTAGATGTGTATGTGTGTATGTTTACTAGATGTGTGTGTATGTTTACTAGATGTGTGTGTATGTTTACTAGATGTGTGTGTGTATGTTTACTAGATGTGTGTGTGTATATATATTTACTAGATGTGTGTGTGTGTTTGTTTACTAGATGTGTGTGTATGTTTACTAGATGTGTGTGTATGTTTACTAGATGTGTGTGTTTGTGTATGTTTACTAGATGTGTGTGTGTGTATATATATGTTTATTAGATGTGTGTGTATGTTTACCAGATGTGTGTGTGTATGTCTATGTTTACTAGATGTGTGTGTATGTTTACTAGATGTGTGTGTATGTCTATGTTTACTAGATGTGTGTGTGTATGTTTACTAGATGTGTGTGTATGTTTACTAGATGTGTGTGTATGTTTACTAGATGTGTGTGTGTGTATGTTTACTAGATGTGTGTGTGTGTATATATATTTACTAGATGTGTGTGTGTGTTTGTTTACTAGATGTGTGTGTATGTTTACTAGATGTGTGTGTATGTTTACTAGATGTGTGTGTTTGTGTATGTTTACTAGATGTGTGTGTGTGTATATATATGTTTATTAGATGTGTGTGTATGTTTACCAGATGTGTGTGTGTATGTCTATGTTTACTAGATGTGTGTGTATGTTTACTAGATGTGTGTGTATGTCTATGTTTACTAGATGTGTGTGTATGTTTACTAGATGTGTGTGTGTGTTATGTTTACTAGATGTGTGTGTATGTTTACTAGATGTGTGTGTATGTTTACTAGATGTGTGTGTATGTTTACTAGATGTGTGTGTGTATGTTTACTAGATGTGTGTGTGTATATATGTTTACTAGATGTGTGTGTGTGTATGTTTACTAGATGTGTGTGTGTGTGTGTATGCTTACTAGATGTGTGTGTGTATGTTTACTAGATGTGTGTGTGTATGTTTACTAGATGTGTGTGTGTATGTTTACTAGATGTGTATGTGTGTATGTTTACTAGATGTGTGTGTATGTTTACTAGATGTGTGTGTATGTTTACTAGATGTGTGTGTATGTTTACTATATGTGTGTGTATGTCTATGTTTACTAGATGTGTGTGTGTATGTTTACTAGATGTGTGTGTATGTTTACTAGATGTGTGTGTATGTTTACTAGATGTGTGTGTATGTCTATGTTTACTAGATGTGTGTGTGTATGTTTACTAGATGTGTGTGTATGTTTACTAGATGTGTGTGTATGTTTACTAGATGTGTGTGTGTGTATGTTTACTAGATGTGTGTGTGTATATATGTTTACTAGATGTGTGTGTGTGTATGTTTACTAGATGTGTGTGTGTGTGTGTGTATGCTTACTAGATGTGTGTGTGTATGTTTACTAGATGTGTGTGTGTATGTTTACTAGATGTGTGTGTGTATGTTTACTAGATGTGTATGTGTGTATGTTTACTAGATGTGTGTGTATGTTTACTAGATGTGTGTATGTTTACTAGATGTGTGTGTGTGTATGTTTACTAGATGTGTGTGTGTATATATATTTACTAGATGTGTGTGTGTGTTTGTTTACTAGATGTGTGTGTATGTTTACTAGATGTGTGTGTATGTTTACTAGATGTGTGTGTGTGTATGTTTACTAGATGTGTGTGTGTATATATGTTTACTAGATGTGTGTGTGTGTATGTTTACTAGATGTGTGTGTGTGTGTGTGTATGCTTACTAGATGTGTGTGTGTATGTTTACTAGATGTGTGTGTGTGTATGTTTACTAGATGTGTGTGTGTATGTTTACTAGATGTGTATGTGTGTATGTTTACTAGATGTGTGGTGTGGTGTGTGTGTGTGTGTGTGTGGTGTGTGCGTGTGTGTGTGCGTGTGCGTGTGCGTGTGCGTGTGCGTGTGCGTGTGCGTGTGCGTGTGTACTAGATGTGTGTGTGTATGTTTACTAGATGTGTGTGTTTACTAGATGTGTGTGTTTGTGTGTGTTTACTAGATGTGTGTGTGTATGTTTACTAGATGTTTGTATATATGTTTACCAGATGTGTGTGTATGTTTACTAGATGTGTACGTGTGTTTACTCGATGTGTGCGTGTGAGCGTGTGCGGGCACTCAAGTTTCGTAATCCAACATAATAATCCAATTATATTTGAGCGAGGATTTGAATTCGCGACGGTTTCAATCATAAATGATTGTGAATACAAGATTCATGCGAATAAATAATGATTTACGGTACTTATTGTAGGTTGAAGAAAACCGGAAGTACCGGGTCCACCTTAGCGGTGACCTCATGTTCAAGTCAGACTACGTGAAGTCTCGAAGTGTGTTCGGGAGTATCGAGTTAAAGAAGGGCCGCTATGTACTCATCCCGACGACCAAGGACGCAGGTGAAACCGGCAGGTTCATGCTACGACTATACACGTCCAGTCCCGCGACAAGCAGGTATATATTATAATTTGGAGTGAACAAGAACAGTATTTTGTCCACCAATGACCTATGAATGTCTTGTTCACTTGAAAGTGGACTTGGACTATTTTAGCTGTCGTGGCTCTTGGTCGCTGATCGTGGCTCTGGGTCGTGGTTCTGGGTCGTGGCTCTGGGTCGTGTCAATGGGTCGTGACTATGTCACGTCATACCTCATCATGTCACATCATATTCTATCATGTCACGTCCTATTCCATGATGTCACTTGATATCGCATCAAGTCACGTCCCATGCAACAGTACCGTTAAGCCCTATCCAATCATATCACTATCTATACCGACATGTCACGTCCCGATATGTCACGTATATCACGTAATGTCACGTCATACCATGTAGCGTCCTATTGCGTCCATCCGTCTGTCTGGTGCATCATCTCAGAAATGATTGTTGGATTCAACCAATATTACCAAGTATGGAATACGTCCTTGTACAACTGATTGTAGGATTCAACCAATATTACCAAGCATGGAATACGTCCTTGCACAACTGATTGTAGGATTATGTTCAACCAATATTACCAAGCATGGAATACGTCCTTGTACAACTGATTGTTGGATTCAACCTATATTACCAAGCATGGAATACGTCATTGTTCAACTGATTGTTGGATTCAACCAATATTACCATGCATGGAATGCGTCCTTGTACAACCCATTGTTGGATTCAACCAATATTACCAAGCATGGAATATGTCCTTGTACAACTGATTGTTGGATTCAACCAATATTACCAAGCATTGAATACGTCCTTATACAACTCAGTGTTGGATTCAACCAATATTACCATGCATGGAATGCGTCCTTGTACAACCCATTGTTGGATTCAACCAATATTACCAAGCATGGAATATGTCCTTGTACAACTGATTGTTGGATTCAACCAATATTACCAAGCATTGAATACGTCCTTATACAACTCAGTGTTGGATTCAACCAATATTACCATGCATGGAATGCGTCCTTGTACAACCCATTGTTGGATTCAACCAATATTACCAAGCATGGAATATGTCCTTGTACAACTGATTGTTGGATTCAACCAATATTACCATGCATGGAATGCGTCCTTGTACAACCCATTGTTGGATTCAACCAATATTACCAAGCATGGAATATGTCCTTGTACAACTGATTGTTGGATTCAACCAATATTACCAAGCATGGAATACGTCCTTGTACAACTGATTGTTGGATTCAACCAATATTACCAAGCATGGAATACGTCCTTGTACAACTGATTGTTGGATTCAACCAATATTACCAAGCATGGAATACGTCCTTGTACAACTGATTGTTGGATTCAACCAATATTACCAAGCATGGAATACGTCATTGTACAACTGATTGTTGGATTATGTTCTACCAATATTACCAAGCATGGAATACGTCCTTGTACAACTGATTGTTGGATTATGTTCTAGCAATATTACCAAGCATGGAATATGTCCTTGTACAACTGATTGTTGGATTATGTTCAACCAATATTACCAAGCATGGAATACGTCCTTGTACAACTGATTGTTGGATTATGTTCAACAATATTACCAAGCATGGAATACGTCCTTGCACAACTGATTGTTGGATTCAACCAATATTACCAAGCATGGAATACGTCCTTGTACAACTGATTGTTAGATTATGTTCAACCAATATTACCAAGCATGGAATACGTCCTTGCACAACTGATTGTTGGATTCAACCAATATTATCAAGCATGGAATACGTCCTTGTACAACTGATTGTTGGATTATGTTCTACCAATATTACCAAGCATGGAATACGTCCTTGTACAACTGATTGCTGAATTATGTTCTACCAATATTACCAAGCATGGAATATGTCCTTGTACAACTGATTGTTGGATTATGTTCAACCAATATTACCAAGCATGGAATACGTCCTTGTACAACTGATTGTTGGATTATGTTCAACCAATATTACCAAGCATGGAATACGTCCTTGCACAACTGATTGTTGGATTCAACCAATATTACCAAGCATGGAATACGTCCTTGTACAACTGATTGTTAGATTATGTTCAACCAATATTACCAAGCATGGAATACGTCCTTGCACAACTGATTGTTGGATTCAACCAATATTATCAAGCATGGAATACGTCCTTGTACAACTGATTGTTGGATTATGTTCTACCAATATTACCAAGCATGGAATACGTCCTTGTACAACTGATTGCTGGATTATGTTCTACCAATATTACCAAGCATGGAATATGTCCTTGTACAACTGATTGTTGGATTATGTTCAACCAATATTACCAAGCATGGAATACGTCCTTGTACAACTGATTGTTGGATTATGTTCAACCAATATTACCAAGCATGGAATACGTCCTTGCACAACTGATTGTTGGATTCAACCAATATTACCAAGCATGGAATACGTCCTTGTACAACTGATTGTTAGATTATGTTCAACCAATATTACCAAGCATGGAATACGTCCTTGCACAACTGATTGTAGGATTATGTTCAACCAATATTACCAAGCATGGAATACGTCCTTGTACAACTGATTGTTGGATTCAACCTATATTACCAAGCATGGAATACGTCATTGTTCAACTGATTGTTGGATTCAACCAATATTACCAATCATGGAATATGTCCTTGTACAACTGATTGTTGGATTCAACCAATATTACCAAGCATTGAATACGTCCTTGTACAACTCAGTGTTGGATTCAACCAATAGTACCAAGCATGGAATGCGTCCTTGTACAACCCATTGTTGGATTCAACCAATATTACCAAGCATGGAATATGTCCTTGTACAACTGATTGTTGGATTCAACCAATATTACCAAGCATGGAATACGTCCTTGTACAACTGATTGTTGGATTCAACCAATATTACCAAGCATGGAATACGTCCTTGTACAACTGATTGTTGGATTCAACCAATATTACCAAGCATGGAATACGTCCTTGTACAACTGATTGTTGGATTCAACCAATATTACCAAGCATGGAATACGTCATTGTACAACTGATTGTTGGATTATGTTCTACCAATATTACCAAGCATGGAATACGTCCTTGTACAACTGATTGTTGGATTATGTTCTAGCAATATTACCAAGCATGGAATATGTCCTTGTACAACTGATTGTTGGATTATGTTCAACCAATATTACCAAGCATGGAATACGTCCTTGTACAACTGATTGTTGGATTATGTTCAACCAATATTACCAAGCATGGAATACGTCCTTGCACAACTGATTGTTGGATTCAACCAATATTACCAAGCATGGAATACGTCCTTGTACAACTGATTGTTAGATTATGTTCAACCAATATTACCAAGCATGGAATACGTCCTTGCACAACTGATTGTTGGATTCAACCAATATTATCAAGCATGGAATACGTCCTTGTACAACTGATTGTTGGATTATGTTCTACCAATATTACCAAGCATGGAATACGTCCTTGTACAACTGATTGTTGGATTATGTTCTACCAATATTACCAAGCATGGAATATGTCCTTGTACAACTGATTGTTGGATTATGTTCAACCAATATTACCAAGCATGGAATACGTCCTTGTACAACTGATTGTTGGATTATGTTCAACCAATATTACCAAGCATGGAATACGTCCTTGCACAACTGATTGTTGGATTCAACCAATATTACCAAGCATGGAATACGTCCTTGTACAACTGATTGTTAGATTATGTTCAACCAATATTACCAAGCATGGAATACGTCCTTGCACAACTGATTGTTGGATTATGTTCAACCAATATTACCAAGCATGGAATATGTCCTTGTACAACTGATTGTTGGATTATGTTCAACCAATATTACCAAGCATGGAATACGTCCTTGCACAACTGATTGTTGGATTCAACCAATATTACCAAGCATGGAATACGTCCTTGTACAACTGATTGTTAGATTATGTTCAACCAATATTACCAAGCATGGAATACGTCCTTGCACAACTGATTGTTGGATTCAACCAATATTACCAAGCATGGAATACGTCCTTGTACAACTGATTGTTGGATTATGTTCTACCAATATTACCAAGCATGGAATACGTCCTTGTACAACTGATTGTTGGATTATGTTCTACCAATATTACCAAGCATGGAATATGTCCTTGTACAACTGATTGTTGGATTATGTTCAACCAATATTACCAAGCATGGAATACGTCCTTGTACAACTGATTGTTGGATTATGTTCAACCAATATTACCAAGCATGGAATACGTCCTTGCACAACTGATTGTTGGATTCAACCAATATAACCAAGCATGGAATACGTCCTTGTACAACTGATTGTTAGATTATGTTCAACCAATATTACCAAGCATGGAATACGTCCTTGCACAACTGATTGTTGGATTCAACCAATATTACCAAGCATGGAATACGTCCTTGTACAACTGATTGTTGGATTATGTTCAACCAATATTACCAAGCATGGAATACGTCCTTGTACAACTCATTGTTGGATTCAACCAATATTACCAAGCATGGAATACGTCCTTGCATAACTCATTGTTGGATTCAACCAATATTACCAAGCAGGAATACGTCCTTGTACAACTCATTGTTGGATTCATCCAATATTACCAAGCATGGAATACGTCCTTGTACAACTGATTGTTGGATTATGTTCAACCAATATTACCAAGCATGGAATACGTCATTGTTCAACTGATTGTTGGATTCAACCAATATTACCAAGCATGGAACGCGTCCTTGTACAACCCATTGTTGGATTCAACCAATATTACCAAGCATGGAATATGTCCTTGTACAACTGATTGTTGGATTCAACCAATATTACCAAGCATTGAATACGTCCTTGTACAACTCAGTGTTGGATTCAACCAATATTACCAAGCATGGAATGCGTCCTTGTACAACCCATTGTTGGATTCAACCAATATTACCAAGCATGGAATATGTCCTTGTACAACTGATTGTTGGATTCAACCAATATTACCAAGCATGGAATACGTCCTTGTACAACTGATTGTTGGATTCAACCAATATTACCAAGCATGGAATACGTCCTTGAACAACTGATTGTTGGATTCAACCAATATTACCAAGCATGGAATACGTCCTTGTACAACTGATTGTTGGATTCAACCAATATTACCAAGCATGGAATACGTCCTTGTACAACTGATTGTTGGATTCAACCAATATTACCAAGCATGGAATACGTCCTTGTACAACTGATTGTTGGATTCAACCAATATTACCAAGCATGGAATACGTCCTTGTACAACTGATTGTTGGATTCAACCAATATTACCAAGCATGGAATACGTCCTTGTACAACTGATTGTTGGATTCAACCAATATTACCAAGCATGGAATACGTCCTTGTACAACTGATTGTTGGATTCAACCAATATTACCAAGCATGGAATACGTCCTTGTACAACTGATTGTTGGATTCAACCAATATTACCAAGCATGGAATACGTCCTTGTACAACTGATTGTTGGATTCAACCAATATTACCAAGCATGGAATACGTCCTTGTACAACTCATTGTTGGATTCAACCAATATTACCAAGCATGGAATACGTCCTTGTACAACTGATTGTTGGATTATGTTCAACCAATATTACCAAGCATGGAATACGTCCTTGTACAACTGATTGTTGGATTATGTTCAACCAATATTACCTAGCATGGAATACGTCATTGTTCAACTGATTGTTGGATTCAACCAATATTACCAAGCATGGAACGCGTCCTTGTACAACCCATTGTTGGATTCAACCAATATTACCAAGCATGGAATATGTCCTTGTACAACTGATTGTTGGATTCAACCAATATTACCAAGCATTGAATACGTCCTTGTACAACTCAGTGTTGGATTCAACCAATATTACCAAGCATGGAATGCGTCCTTGTACAACCCATTGTTGGATTCAACCAATATTACCAAGCATGGAATATGTCCTTGTACAACTGATTGTTGGATTCAACCAATATTACCAAGCATGGAATACGTCCTTGTACAACTGATTGTTGGATTCAACCAATATTACCAAGCATGGAATACGTCCTTGAACAACTGATTGTTGGATTCAACCAATATTACCAAGCATGGAATACGTACTTGTACAACTGATTGTTGGATTCAACCAATATTACCAAGCATGGAATACGTCCTTGTACAACTGATTGTTGGATTATGTTCTACCAATATTACCAAGCATGGAATACGTCCTTGTACTACTGATTGTTGGATTATGTTCTACCAATATTACCAAGCATGGAATACGTCCTTGTACAACTGATTGTTGGATTATGTTCAACCAATATTACCAAGCATGGAATACGTCCTTGCACAACTGATTGTTGGATTCAACCAATATTACCAAGCATGGAATACGTCCTTGTACAACTGATTGTTGGATTCAACCAATATTACCAAGCATGGAATACGTCCTTGTACAACTGATTGTTGGATTCAACCAATATTACCAAGCATGGAATACGTCCTTGTACAACTGATTGTTGGATTATGTTCTACCAATATTACCAAGCATGGAATACGTCCTTGTACAACTGATTGTTGGATTATGTTCTAGCAATATTACCAAGCATGGAATATGTCCTTGTACAACTGATTGTTGGATTATGTTCAACCAATATTACCAAGCATGGAATAAGTCCTTGTACAACTGATTGTTGGATTATGTTCAACCAATATTACCAAGCATGGAATACGTCCTTGCACAACTGATTGTTGGATTCAACCAATATTACCAAGCATGGAATACGTCCTTGTACAACTGATTGTTAGATTATGTTCAACCAATATTACCAAGCATGGAATACGTCCTTGCACAACTGATTGTTGGATTCAACCAATATTACCAAGCATGGAATACGTCCTTGTACAACTGATTGTTGGATTATGTTCTACCAATATTACCAAGCATGGAATACGTCCTTGTACAACTGATTGTTGGATTATGTTCTACCAATATTACCAAGCATGGAATATGTCCTTGTACAACTGATTGTTGGATTATGTTCAACGAATATTACCAAGCATGGAATACGTCCTTGTACAACTGATTGTTGGATTATGTTCAACCAATATTACCAAGCATGGAATACGTCCTTGCACAACTGATTGTTGGATTCAACCAATATTACCAAGCATGGAATACGTCCTTGTACAACTCATTGTTGGAATTCAACCAATATTACCAAGCATGGAATACGTCCTTGCACAACTCATTGTTGGATTCAACCAATATTACCAAGCATGGAATACGTCCTTGTACAACTCATTGTTGGATTATGTTCAACCAATATTACCAAGCATGGAATACGTCCTTGTACAACTCATTGTTGGATTCAACCAATATTACCAAGCATGGAATACGTCCTTGTACAACTGATTGTTGGATTATGTTCAACCAATATTACCAAGCATGGAATACGTCCTTGTACAACTGATTGTTGGAATTCAACCAATATTACCAAGCATGGAATACGTCCTTGTACAACTGATTGTTGGATTCAACCAATATTACCAAGCATGGAATACGTCCTTGTACAACTGATTGTTGGATTCAACCAATATTACCAAGCATGGAATACGTCCTTGCACAACTCATTGTTGGATTCAACCAATATTACCAAGCATGGAATACGTCCTTGTACAACTCATTGTTGGATTCAACCAATATTACCAAGCAGGAATACGTCCTTGTACAACTCATTGTTGGATTCAACCAATATTACCAAGCATGGAATACGTCCTTGCACAACTCGCCATGGCAACTTAAAGAACGCTATTTAAATTCTCCTTTGAATCAGAGTTTTAATTACACGAACTAATGAACTTCTATCAATTATGTATTATATATCATGTTAATACTGTTCGATCTACCCGTATATTGTATTATATATCATGTTAATACTGTTCTACTACCCGGATATTGTATTATATATCATGTTAATACTGTTCTATCTACTAGGATATTGTATTATATATCATGTTAATACTGCTCTATCTACTAGGATATTGTATTATATATCATGTTAATACTGTTCTATCTACCCGGATATTGTATTATATATCATGTTAATACTGTTCTATCTACTAGGATATTGTATTATATATCATGTTAATACTGTTCTATCTACCCGGATATTGTATTATATATCATGTTAATACTGTTCTATCTACTAGGATATTGTATTATATATCATGTTAATACTGTTCTATCTACCCGGATATTGTATTATATATCATGTTAATACTGTTCTATCTACTAGGATATTGTATTTATATCATGTTAATACTGTTCTATCTACCCGGATATTGTATTATATATCATGTTAATACTGTTCTATCTACTAGGATATTGTATTATATATCATGTTAATACTGTTCTATCTACCCGGATATTGTATTATATATCATGTTAATACTGTTCTATCTACCCGGATATTGTATTATATATCATGTTAATACTGTTCTATCTACTAGGATATTGTATTATATATCATGTTAATACTGTTCTATCTACTAGGATATTGTATTATATATCATGTTAATACTGTTCTATCTACTAGGATATTGTATTATATATCATGTTAATACTGTTCTATCTACCCGGATATTGTATTATATATCATGTTAATACTGTTCTATCTACTAGGATATTGTATTATATATCATGTTAATACTGTTCTATCTACTAGGATATTGTATTATATATCATGTTAATACTGTTCTATCTACTAGGATATTGTATTATATATCATGTTAATACTGTTCTATCTACCCGGATATTGTATTATATATCATGTTAATACTGTTCTATCTACTAGGATATTGTATTATATATCATGTTAATACTGTTCTATCTACCCGGATTTAGTATTATATATCATGTTAATACTGTTCTATCTACTAGGATATTGTATTATATATCATGTTAATACTGTTCTATCTACTAGGATATTGTATTATATATGTTCTGTTCTATCTAATGTATGCTAATGAGCAATGCTATTTCATCTCTCCAGGATTTCGTTACGGCAGTAAGTTCATATTTTCACCACAATGATTGTAACTGTTTGTATCGTTTGAGAACACTGTTTGTATTGTTTGAGAACACTGTTTGTATTGTTTGTGGATTTTGTGTGGCACCAACATTGTTATATAGCAAATTTCCAACTTTAATTGGTGGAGGATGGTAGCAGGTTCTCTCCGGGCATGGACGGACCTAGGTACACCCACCGATACATCACTTCTTGGCGTTGTTTATATAGTATACCATGTATTGTTCACCAGTAATAGTAAGTATATGTCATGAATGTGTCTAACAGGAGGACACTCACAAGTTAAGTATATGTCTGTCCAATACTGTTCTTGTACATTATCAAGTATACTCCTAGTATTATACTGATCAGATGCCGGTATTATACTGATCATATCCCGGTATTATACTGATCATATCCCGGTATTATACTGATCAGATCCCAGTATTACACTAATCAGATCCCGGTATTATACTGATCAGATCCCAGTATTACACTAATCAGATCCCAGTATTAAACTGATCAGATCCCGGTATTATACTAATCAGATCCCGGTATTATACTGATCAGATCCCAGTATTACACTAATCAGATCCCAGTATTACACTGATCAGATCCTGGTATTATACTAATCAGATCCCAGTATTATACAGATCAGATCCCAGAAATATACTGATCAGATCCCAGTAATATACTGATCATATCCCGATATTATACTGATCAAATCCCGGTATTATACTGATCAGATCCCAGTATTATACTGATCAGATGCAGGTATTATACCGATCAGACCCCGGTATTACACTGATCATATCCCAGTATTATACTGATCAGATCCCAGTATTATACTGATCAGATCCCGGTATTATACTGATCAGATCCCAGTATTATACTTATCAGATCCCGGTAATATACTGATCAGATCCCGGTATTATACTGATCAGATCCCAGTATTATACTTATCAGATCCCGGTAATATACTGATCAGATCCCGGTATCATATTGATTAGATTCCAGTATCATACTGATTAGATCCAGGTATTATACTGATCAGATCCAGGTATTATACTGATCAGATCCAAGTATTACACTAATCACATCCCAGTATTACACTAATCAGATCCCAGTATTACACTGATCAGATCCCGGTATTATACTAATCAGATCCCAGTATTATACTGATCAGATCCCAGTAATATACTGATCAGATCCCGGTAATATACTGATCATATCCCGGTATTATACTGATCAGATCCCGGTATTAACCTGATCAGATCCCAGTATTATACTGATCAGATGCAGGTATTATACTGATCAGACCCCAGTATTATACTGATCAGATCTCACTATTATACTGATCAGATCCCGGTATTATACTGATCAGATCCTAGTATTATACTGATCAGATCCCGGTAGTATACTGATCATGTCCCGGCATGATACTGATCAGATCCCAGTATTATACTGATCAGATGCCGGTATTATACTGATCAGATCCCAGTAGTATACTGATCAGATGCCGGTATTATACTGATCAGATCCCAGTATTATACTGATCAGATGCCGGTATTATACTGATCAGACCCCAATATTATACTTATCAGATTCCGGTAATATACTGATCATATCCGGTATTATACTGATCAGATCCCGGTAATATACTGATCAGATCCAGTATTATACTGATCAGATGCCGGTATTATACTGATCAGATGCCGGTATTATACTGATCAGATCCCGGTAATATACTGATCATATCCGGTATTATACTGATCAGATCCCAGTATCATACTGATTAGATCCCAGTATCATACTGATTAGATCCAGGTATTATACTAATCAGATTCCGGTATTATACTGATCAGATACCGGTATTATACTGGTCAGATTCATGTATTATACTGATCAGATGCCGGTATTATACTGATCAGATGCCGGTATTATACTGGTCAGATTCATGTATTATACTGATCAGATTCCTGTATTATACTGATCAGATTCCGGTATTGTACTGACCAGATCCCCGTTATTATACTGATCAGATCCCAGTATTATAATGATCATGTCCCGGTATGATACTGATCAGATCCCGCTATTATACTGATCAGATCCCTGCATTATGCTGATCAGATCCCGGTAGTATACTTATCAGATCCCGGTAGTATACTGATCAGATCCCGGTAGTATGCTGATCAGATCCCGCTATTATACTGATCAGATCCCGGTATTATGCTGATCAGATCCCGGTAGTATACTGATCAGATCCCGGTAGTATACTGATCAGATCCCAGTAGTATACTGATCAGATCCCGGTAGTATACTGATCAGATCCCGGTAGTATACTGATCAGATCCCGGTAGTATGCTGATCAGATCCCGGTATTATGCTGATCAGATCCCGGTATTATGCTGATCATATCCCGGTATTATGCTGATCATATCCCGGTAGTATGCTGATCATATCCCGGTAGTATGCTGATCAGATCCCGGTAGTATGCTGATCAGATCCCGGTATTATGCTGATCATATCCCGGTAGTATGCTGATCAGATCCCGGTATTATGCTGATCAGATCCCGGTAGTATGCTGATCAGATCCCGGTAGTATACTGATCAGATCCCGGTAGTATGCTGATCAGATCCCGGTATTATGCTGATCATATCCCGGTAGTATGCTGATCAGATCCCGGTAGTATACTGATCAGATCCCGGTAGTATACTGATCAGATCCCGGTAGTATACTGATCAGTTACAATATTATAATGTGACTGTATGTGTGTTGTAATTCAGGGAACTTACTGATGAATGTCCAGAAGCTATATGCTGCGGGAAACCGCCATTACAAGTATCCACTGTGACGGTAGAGGGCGCTTCGGGGCTTCAAATACCAACAGAGTCAAAGGTTAAAAGTAAGTCTTCTGTAACCAAGTGCATTGATATACATGTATATAAATGTATTGATTTGTTCACCATTACGGCGGTATTCATTCCGCTAAGATGTGGTTTACGTTTATGTATCGTCGCTACCGGTTGCCCATATGAGCGACGCCTCCTGAAGAAATTAGTCATTTTAGATTTTTGGAGGATAGTGCAATGGTACAGACAGAGACCCATTCCAGAGTCTCCTCTTTACGTGCACGGTGTAAAGTACAGACACGAGACATCGGTCCCATCTGAAAGACTGTTAATTGTATTAGGGTTAGACGGGGGATCTAACCTACGATCGCTGGATTACCAGTCTAGCTTGTGGACTACAGATCCGTCTGTATCCGCTAAGATAACACAGGATTATTCTATTTATAGCGAGATTGTGTAGTTGACCTTGATTGGTTGCCTTGTAATCATTTGATTGGTTGCATATGTTCCTTGTCATCGTTTGATTGGTTGCATATGTTCCTTGTCATCATTTGATTGGTTGCCTATGTTCCTTGTCATCATTTGATTGGTTGCCTATGTTCCTTGTCATCATTTGATTGGTTGCCTATGTTCCTTGACATCATTTGATTGGTTGAATATGTTCCTTGTCATCATTTGATTGGTTGCCTATGTTCCTTGACATCATTTGATTGGTTGCCTATGTTCCTTGTCATCATTTGATTGGTTGCCTATGTTCCTTGTCATCATTTGATTGGTTGAATATGTTCCTTGACGTCATTTGATTGGTTGAATATGTTCCTTGACGTCATTTGATTGGTTGAATATGTTCCTTGACATCATTTGATTGGTTGCCTATTTCCAGCAATCGATGCATATGTGAAGATTACCTGCGAGGGGGAGAAGGTTGTATCCGAGAGGCTGGTGAACACTAACACTCCACAGTGGAACATCAAAGCCACGTTTTACAGAAAGAAACCCGATCTTGAACCCATAACAGTTGAAGTAAGAATAGTTTATAATGTTTACCTGTGTAACAATGATTTATAATGTTTTCCTGTGTAACAATGTTTTATAATGTTTCCCAGTGTAACAATATTTTATAATGTTTCCATGTGTAACAATGTTTTATAATGTTTCCCAGTATAACCATATTTTATAATGTTTCCATGTGTAACAATGTTTTATAACATTTCCTTGTGTAGCAATATTTTACAAATAGAATTAGAGAAACACAATGTTTATTTCAAGAATATAAACACAACGTTTACTTGGACACTATAAACGTTGTCCGATTAGCGCAGTGGTTAGCGCGCTCGCTTCTCACCAATGTAACCCGGGTTCGATCCTTTGCAATCATTATAAAAAAATAAAGTTTAAACTAATAGAAACACAACGTTTTTTTTCCTATTCTTTATTTATTTTACAACGATTGCGAAACAAGTTTTAACAACTTATATTAATCACTCTTGTTGGCTCGGGTGAAAGCGTATATGTGGTCATGCATGTGGGAGGAAACCGGAGTACCGGGAGAAAACCCACCTGTCCGATCTGACGACCATCGTACCATCTCACATACTTCCCTGTCCGAGGATCGAACCCGGGTCGCATTGGTGAGAAGCGAGCGCGCTAACCACTGCGCTAATCGGACAGCCAACACAACAAAACACATTTACTTGAACAATATTTACACAATGTATATACGCTAATACAAGAGTATTCTATTTTTTAAATTTCAGATCTGGAACGGTAATGTACTTATAGATGATTTCATGGCGGAAGCGAGAATTCTGCAACCTGGAAACGAAGACGGGGAGAAGAGGGAGTGTGAACTGTTTGGTAGAAAGAAGAATCAAGATACGATACAGCCGGGAAACCTGCACATATTCATAAAATCCAGCACTGATTTATCGTATTTATAAAGTGTTAAAGTGATTTACTGTATTAGACGAGCCACATATTGAAGGGTGAGACAATATGAAACTTGGAGGCAATAAATACTGCGAAATTAGTGTGTTTCAACCGGGTTCTACGGGGCTCTACACGGTTATACCTGGTTCTACCGGGTTATACCTGGTTCTACAACGTTATACCGGGTTCTACCGGGTTCTACCGGGTTCTACCTGGTTCTACAAAGTTATACCTGGTTCTACCGGGTTCTACACGTTTTTTTAATTTTTAATTTTTATTGTTAATTGAAAACATTGCATCATCTAACTGTGAGCATAATACTGAACACGTGAACATCGCTACAAATAAACAGTTCTGGGAATTTGAAATCACACAGCTACATGTATACAGTTACCCATACTAATGTAAACTATCACAGAGATAAGTAAACTTGTTAAGTATCTAGGTAGCGACACAAGCGGCTTTATCTATGTAGCTATACACACGGCTTTGTCTATATAGCTACACAAACGGCTTTATCTATGTAGCTACACAAGCGGCCTTATATATGTAGCTACACCAGCGACTTGATCTATGTAGCTACACAAGCGGTTTTATCTATGTAGCGACACAAGCGGCTTTATCTATATAGCTACACAAGCGGCCTTATCTATGTAGCCAAACAAGCGACTTATCTATGTAGCTATACAAACGGCTTTGTCTATATAGCTACACAAGCGGCTTTATCTATGTAGCTACACCAAACGGCTGTATCTATATAGCTACACAAGCGGCCTTATCTATGTAGCCACACAAGCGACTTATCTATGTAGCTATACAAACGGCTTTGTCTATATAGCTACACAAACGGCCTTATCTATGTAGCCACACAAGCGGCTTTATATATGTAGCTACACAATCGGCATTATCTATGTAGCTACACACGCTATCTATGTAGCTACACAAGCGGCTTTATCTATGTAGCTACACAAGCGGCCTTATCTATGTAGCTACACAAGCGGCCTTATCTATATAGCTACACAAGCGGCTCAATCTATATAGCTACACAAGCGGCCTTATCTATATAGCTACACAAGCGGCTCAATCTATATAGCTACACAAGCGGCCTTATCTATGTAACTACACAAGCGGCCTTATCTATATAGCTACACAAGCGGCCTTATCTATATAGCTACACAAGCGGCCTTATCTATATAGCTACACAAGCGGCCTTATCTATGTAACTACACAAGCGGCCTTATCTATGTAGCTACACAAGTGGCCTTATCTATATAGCTACACAAGCGGCCTTATCTATATAGCTACACAAGTGGCCGTATCTATATAGCTACACAAGCGGCTCTATCTATGCACAGGCAAGAGAAAATGAGTTTTTAAAAATTCAAATGTTTTAATTATATTTTATTTGAGATAATAACTCTGTCATATCTTCTGTGTTAGCCATTTTAATTCTTCCAGCATATGTTATGGTTTACTGAAGTTTATTGTTTCAGATTAACGTAGGAGATAGGTGAAGGGCGATGTCCTCTATGCACGGATTGTTGAGTTTATAATGTTATATTTTGTTGTCTGTGATATATTTTATTTTACATTGTTTCCCTATTACATTGTTAACCATCGGTGCAAATAAAACAAAGAATGAACTCGTATATATATATAGAGTGGAAGTCGATGTTATACAATATATATAGTGAACCATAAGTCGATGTTATACAATATATATAGTGAACCATAAGTCGATGTTATACAATATATATAGTGAACCATAAGTCGATGTTATACAATATATATAGTGAACCATAAGTCGATGTTATACAATATATAGTGGACCATAAGTCGGTGTTATACCATAAATATATAGTGAACCATAAGTCGGTGTTATACAATATATAAAGTGGACTATAAGTCGATGTTATACAATATATAGAGTGGACCATAAGTCGATGTTATACAATATATATAGTGAACCATAAGTCGAGGTGATACAATTATATATAGTGAACCATAAGTCGATGCTATACAATATATATAGTGGACCATAAGTCGATGCTATACAATATATAAAGTGGACCATAAGTCGATGTTATACAATATATATAGTGAACCATAAGTCGATGTGATACCATATATATAGTGAACCATAAGTCGATGTTATACAATATATAAAGTGGACTATAAGTCGAGGTGATAAAATATATATAGTGAACCATAAGTCGATGCTATACAATATATATATAGTGGACCATAAGTCGATGTTATACAATATATAAAGTGGACCATAAGTCGATGTTATACAAGATATATAGTGAACCATAAGTCGATGTTATACAATATATAAAGTGGACCATAAGTCGATGTTATACAATATATATAGTGGACCATAAGTCGATGTTATATAAATAAATATATATAGTGGACCATACGTCGATGTTATATCAGTGGACCATAAGTCGATGTTATACCATATATAGTGAACCATAAGTCGATGTGATACCATATATAGTGGACCATAAGTCGATGTTATACCAGTGGACCATAAGTCGATGTGATACCATATATAGAGTGGACCATAAGTCGATGTGATACCATATATAGAGTGGTCCATAAGTCGATGTTATACCATATATATATTGGACTATAAGTCGATGTTATACAATATATATTCAATTCAATAAATTTATTGCATTAAATATGACAACATACTTATAGCAAAGAATACATATATAAACAAAGTACAATGGAAAGACATGGATACATTTTCAGAAGAGCATAGATGATTATGATGTTTAAAAAAAAATTAATTTCTTACTAAATTTGCGTAATATATAAGTTTGGACAGGTTTTGAACAATTTTCCTATTAGTTTGTGTAAGTAAGGTAATAAACCTTTGTTTGGTAGGCCAAGTATAATAGTAGCGTTTCAGATATTTTTTTCTTAAATTTCTTAAATATATAGTGAACCATCAGTCGATTTGATACCGTATATATAGTGGACCATAAGTTGATGTGATACTATATATACAGTGGACCATAAGTTGATGTCATCCCATATATAGAGTGGACCATAAGTCTATGTGATACCATACATAGAGTGAACCATAAATCGATGTGATACTATATATATAGTGGACCATAAGTTGATGTCATCCCATATATAGAGTGGACCATAAGTCGATGTGATACCATATATAGAGTGGACCATAAGTCGATGTGATACCGTATATAGAGTGGACCATAAGTCGATGTAATACAATATATATATTGGACTATAAGTCGATGTTATACAATATATATAGTGAACTATAAGTTGATGTGATACTTTATATATAGTGGACCATACACCCTGTATACCGAGTGAGTTGTACAGTCATACACCCTGTATACCAGGTGAGTTGTAAAGTCATACACCCTGTATACCAGGTGAGTTGTACAGTCATACACCCTGTATACCAGGTGAGTTGTACAGTCATACACCCTGTATACCATGTGAGTTGTACAGTCATACACCCTGTATACCATGTACAGTCATACACCCTGTATACCAGGTGAGTTGTACAGTCATACACCCTGTATACCATGTGAGTTGTACAGTCATACACCCTGTATACCGAGTGAGTTGTACAGTCATACACCCTGTATACCATATAAAGATGTTACTTATGTATTTATATTGTTTTATTTGTGAGTTTTAAAATTTTAGTCCTAGATTCTAGATCAATAATTAAGTTTCATGTTTTATTTATTATAAAAAACACAATACAAGCATGCGTGACATATACATTATAAACACAATACAAGCATGCGTGACATATACATTATAAACACAATACAAGCATGCGTGACATATACATTATAAACACAATACAAGCATGCGTGACATATACATTATAAACACAATACAAGCATGCGTGACATATACATTATAAACACAATACAAGCATGCGTGACAGATGCATTATAAAGCACAATACAACAAATCATGCGTGACAAATACATTATAAAACACAATACAACAAAGCATGCGTGACAGATACATTATAAAACACAAAACTAGCATGTGTGACAGATACGTTATAAAACACAATACTAGCATGCATGACAGATACATTATAAAACACAATACTAGCATGCGTGACAGATACATTATAAAACACAATGCCTTTTTTTGGCAACATTCATGAAAATCTACAAAATTATCCAAAGATATTCTTAACGAATATTGTATTATTTAGTACACCACAAAATAAAATTATAATAAAGAAAAAAGTAAAAAGAAAAAATGTAGCTATTCGTAAGTAGGTGGGGTAATGAAAAATCATTGTTTTTGTTTGTTCATTTCAAAGCACCATGGTTCAATAAATGACGGTATCATGTCAGAAGTGCCTTTACTACAATATAGCGAGAAATGAACAGAATATTTTTTTATAAACTTAATGTCAATAATTTTAATTTGAAAATAACGTATATGTTCCGAAACTGTTTGAAACAAGACTCAATTCATCGTTTAATATATTTATTTATTTCAGTCTCATCTATGCATACTACACATATAATATATAATAGTACATAGCCATTATATGTGAATTATAAGAGACTAGACACATGTTATCATCACAGACAATGAGAGACATAGGTCAGTTACTGCCCCTGAATACTCCCTAGATAGGTCCTATTAAGTGTTTCCCTCTGTTTTTATCGATGTTTCCTTTGCACAACATGCTAGCAATTTTATTCCACTATCGCTCTATATGATTATTAAATTACTATATCTCGACATATCTCCTACAGTAAATGCAATGGGTACTTATTTGTAAAACAATGATATCAGTTAATTAACACGATTTAATTTTGGATAAATTCACAATTATCATACCGCAACATCTGGTTAGGGAATAACTGTAAAAACAAAGGATTCTAACTAAAAGGACCTGTTTGGAATAAATCAGACTTTATCTACCAAGGGAGGTAATAGAAAATTAGAGATGTCTCTCATTGTCTGTAATAAACAGGAAATGAAACAGGTTATAATCTAGCATACTTGTGTACAACAAGCCTGGCTGTATTAGGGGCCGGATTCACACACGGGGGGGGGGTCAGTTAGCCTGGGAACAGGCGTGGATATATTTGCCTGGTTTGTCACAAAGACATTGAGCCGTTTTGAGTTTCTGATAATTTTGCCAGAAGTATAAAAAAGTGAAAAATCGACAGACTGGAACCAAGGCTAGGGGTAGTCCAAACGTGAACACGGTTATCTACATACATGTATTGCCGGACTGTAAGCAGACTTACGTATTGTCTGCCGAACTGTAAGCAAACCTACGCTTTATTTGCTGGACTGTAAACATACTTACAGTGTGCTTGACGGACTGTAAGCAGACTTACGTATTGTTTGCGGGACTGTAAGCCGACTTACGTATTGTTTGCGTGACTGTAAGCAGACTTACGTATTGTTTGCGGGAATATGAACAGACTTACGTATTGTTTGCGGGAATGTAAGCCGACTTACGTATTGTTTGCGGGACTGTAAGCCGACTTACGTATTGTTTGTGGGACTATGAGCAGACTTACGTATTGTTTGCGGGAATGTAAGCCGACTTACGTATTGTTAGCGAGACTGTAAGCCGACTTACTTATAGTTTGCGGGACTGTAAGCCGACTTACGTATTGTTTGCGGGAATATGAGCAGACTTACGTATTGTTTGCGGGACTGTAAGCCGACTTACGTATTGTTTGCGGGACTGTAAGCCGACTTACGTATTGTTTGTGGGACTATGAGCAGACTTACGTATTGTTTGTGGGACTGTAAGCCGACTTACGTATTGTTTGCGGGACTGTAAGCCGACTTACGTATTGTTTGTGGGACTATGAGCAGACTTACATATTGTTTGTGTGAAACCGGCTCAATTCTGTCTGACGGCGTAGTTTGTATATATATATATATATATATATATATATATATATATATATTGTTTGTACGTCTTGAAGGTGGGGTGTGGATATAGTTGCCCATATGTTTATGAATCGAGTTTATAAAATATCCGTCCAAACAATCGTCTCGCTCAGGGAGGAGGTGGGGAGGGGGAGTTGTCTTTCACAACCAGTCTATTAGTATTTTAAATCAAAATTTATCTTACGAGAAAATTATTTACAAAATTCCAGTAACAGCACGATTTATCAAATATTTAAGACATTTAAGACATTTAAGACATTTAACACAAACAATTTGGTAGAAGAAACCGGGACTACTATTATATACAATATACTTAAATGTCCAAGTATATATTATGCTGGTCCCCTATTTCCCCTCCTCCCACCCACCCCGTGCATTTACTGCGTTATTATAGTTACAATATTATGTTATTTGTTATAAATTCACTCAATTTTACTGAAATAAAGATTTATAAAACATCTCTTACATAGAGTTTTGCACAATGTCTTTATAGATACTATGATAGCAGTGGTCGCACGGGCAGTCACGGACAGTCACGGGCAGTCACGGACAGTCACAGTGTGTGGGAACTGACAGAGCATGGTCAGTCACAGTCACGGGCAGTCACTGTGTGTGGGAACTGACAGAGCATGGTCAGTCACAGTCACGGGCAGTCACTGTGTGTGGGAACTGACAGAGCATGGTCAGTCACAGTCACGGGCAGTCACTGTGTGTGGGAACTGACAGAGCATGGTCAGTCACAGACACGGGCAGTCACTGTGTGTGGGAACTGACAGAGCATGGTCAGTCACAGTCACGGGCAGTCACTGTATGTGGGAACTGACAGAGCATGGTCAGTCACAGTCACGGGCAGTCACTGTGTGTGGTCAGTCACAATCACGGGCAGTCACGGTCAGTCACGGGCAGTCACTGTGTGTGGGAACTGACAGAGCATGGTCAGTCACAGTCACGGGCAGTCATGGACAGCACCTTACACACACCCACTGATACCCACGGACAACATCTTAAACACATACACAGACAGCCACGGACAACATCTTAAACACATACACAGACAGCCACGGACAACATCTTAAACACATACAAAGACAGCCACGGACAACACCTTAAACACATACACATACAGCCACGGACAACACCTTAAATACATACACAGACAGCCACGGACAGCACCTTAAACACATACACAGACAGCCACGGACAACACCTTAAACACATACACAGACAGCCACGGACAACACCTTAAACACATACACAGACAGCCACGGACAACACCTTAAACACATACAGACAGCCACGGACAGCACCTTAAACACATACACAGACAGCCACGGACAGCACCTTAAGCACATACAAAGACAGCCACGGGCAGCATCTTAAACACATACACAGACAGCCACGGACAACATCTTAAACACATACACATACAGCCACGAACAACACCTTAAACACATACACAGACAGCCACGTACAGCACCTTAAACACATACACAGACAGCCACGGACAACACCTTAAACACATACACAGACAGCCACGGACAACACCTTAAACACATACACAGACAGCCACGGACAACATCTTAAACACATACACAGCCAGCCACGGGCAGAAACTTAAACACATACACAGACAGCCACGGACAACATCTTAAACACATACACAGACAGCCACGGACAACATCTTAAACACATACACAGACAGCCACGGGCAGCATCTTAAACACATACACAGACAGCCACGGACAACACCTTAAACATATACACAGACAGCCACGGACAACATATTAAACACATACACAGACAGCCACGGACAACATCCTAAACACATACACAGACAGCCACGGACAACATCTTAAACACATACACAGACAGCCACGGACAACATCTTAAACACATACACAGACAGCCACGGACAACATCTTAAACACATACACAGACAGCCACGGACAACATCTTAAACACATACACAGACAGCCACGGAAAACATCTTAAACACATACACAGACAGCCACGGACAACACCTTAAACACATACACAGTCAGCCACAGCCAACATCTTAAACACATACACAGACAGCCACGGACAGCATCTTAAACACATACACAGATAAGCCACGGACAGCGTCTTAAACACATACACAGACAGCCACGGGCAGCATATTAAACACATACACAGACAGCAACGGACAACACCTTAAACACATACAGAGACAGCCACGTACACCACCTTAAACACATACACAGACAGCCACGGACAGCACCTTAATCACATACACAGACAGCCACAGACAGAATCTTAAACACATACACAGACAGCCACAGACAGCATCTTAAACACATACACAGACAGCAACGGACAGCATCTTAAACACATACACAGACAACACCTTAAACACATGCACAGACAGCCACGGACAACACCTTAAACAAATACACATACCGCCATGGACAGCACCTTAAACACATACACATAAAGCCACGGACAGTACCTTAAACACATACAGCCACGGACAGCAACTTAAACACATACACAGACAGACACGGACAGCACCATACACACATACAGCCACGGACAGCACCTTAAACACATACACAGACAAACACGGACATCATCTTAAACACATACACAGACAGCCACGGACAGCACCTTAAACACATACAAATACAGACATGGACAGCACCTTAAGCACATACATACACAGCCAGCCACGGACACCACCTTAAACACATACACAGACAGCCACAGAGAACACCTTAAACACATACACGGACAGCATCTTAAACACATACACAGACAGCAACGGACGACACCTTAAACACATACACAGACAGCCACGGACATCCACTGGCAACCACGGACAGCACCTTAAACACATACACATACAGCCACGGACAACACCTTAAACACATACACATACAGCCACAGACAACACCTTAAACACACATACAGACAACCACGGACAGCACCTTAAACACATACACAGACAGCCACGGACAGCACCTTAAACACATACACAGACAGCCAATGGACAACATCTTAAACACATACACAGACAGCCACGGACAGCACCTTAAACACATACACAGACAGCCACGGACAGGATCTTAAACACATACACAGACAGCCACGGACAACATCTTAAACACATACACATACAGCCACGGACAGCACCTTAAACACATAAACAGACAGCCACGGAGAGCACCTTAAACACATACACAGACAGCCAGAGACAGCACCTTCAACACATACACATACAGCCACGGACAGCACCTTCAACACATACACAGACAGCCACGGACATCCACTGGCAGCCACGGACAGCACCTTAAACACATACACATACTGCCACGGACAGCACCTTAAACACATACACAGACAGACACGGACATCATCTTAAACACATACACAGACAGCCACGGACAGCATCTTAAACACATACACAGACAGCCACGGACAACATCTTAAACACATACACATACAGCCACGAACAACACCTTAAACACATACACAGACAGCCACGTACAGCACCTTAAACACATACACAGACAGCCACGGACAACACCTTAATCACATACAAAGACAGCCACGGACAACACCTTAAACACATACACAGACAGCCACGGAAAACACCTTAATCACATACACATACAGCCACGGACAACATCTTAAACACATACACAGACAGCCACGGACAACATCTTAAACACATACACAGACAGCCACGGACAACACCCTAACCACATACACAGACAGCCACGGACAGCACCTTAAACACATACAAAGACAGCCACGGGCAGCATCTTAAACACATACACAGACAGCCACGAACAACACCTTAAACACATACACAGACAGCCACGTACAGCACCTTAAACACATACACAGACAGCCACGGACAACACCTTAAGCACATACAAAGACAGCCACGGACAACATCTTAAACACATACACAGACAGCCACGGACAACACCTTAAACACATACACAGACAGCCACGGACAACATCTTAAACACATACACAGACAGCCACGGACAACCTCTTAAACACATACACAGACAGCCACGGGCAGCATCTTAAACACATACACAGACAGCCACGGACAACACCTTAAACATATACACAGACAGCCACGGACAACATATTAAACACATACACAGACAGCCACGGACAACATCTTAAACACATACACAGAGAGCCACGGACAACATCTTAAACACATACACAGACAGCCACGGACAACATCTTAAACACATACACAGACAGCCACGGACAACATCTTAAACACATACACAGACAGCCACAGAAAACATCTTAAACACATACACAGACAGCCACGGACAACACCTTAAACACATACACAGTCAGCCACAGACAACATCTTAAACACATACACAGACAGCCACGGACAGCATCTTAAACACATACACAGATAAGCCACGGACAGCGTCTTAAACACATACACAGACAGCCACGGGCAGCATATTAAACACATACACAGACAGCCACGGACAACACCTTAAACACATACACGGACAGCATCTTAAACACATACACAGACAGCAACGGACAACACCTTAAACACATACACAGACAGCCACGGACATCCACTGGCAGCCACGGACAGCACCTTAAACACATACACATACAGCCACGGACAACACCTTAAACACATACACAGACAGCCACGGACAGCATCTTAAACACATACACAGATAAGCCACGGACAACATCTTAAACACATACACAGACAGCCACGGACAGTGTCTTAAACACATACACAGACAGCCAAGGGCAGCATATTAAACACATACACAGACAGCCATGGACAACACCTTAAACACATACACAGACAGCCACGGACAACACCATAAACACATACACAGACAACCACAGACAGCATCTTAAACACATACACAGACAGCCACGGACAACACCTTAAACACATACAGAGACAGCCAAGGACAACACCTTAAACACATACACAGACAGCCACTGACAGCACCTTAATCACATACACAGACAGCCACTGACAGCACCTTAAACACATACACAGACAGCCACGGACAACACCTTAAACATATACACAGACAGCCACGGACAGCACCTTAAACACATACACAGACAGCCATGGACAACACCTTAAACACATACACAGACAGCCACGGACAGCACCTTAAACACATACACAGACAGCCACGGACAGGATCTTAAACACATACACAGACAGCCACGGACAACATCTTAAACACATACACATACAGCCACGGACAGCACTTTAAACACATACACAGACAGCCACGGAGAGCACCTTAAACACATACACAGACAGCCAGAGACAGCACCTTCAACACATACACAGACAGCCACGGACAGCACCTTCAACACATACACAACACCACACAACACCTTAAACACATACACATACAGCCACGGACAGCACCTTAAACACATACACAGACAGACACGGACATCATCTTAAACACATACACAGACAGCCACGGACAGCACCTTAAACACATACACAGACAGCCACGGACAACACCTTAAACACATACACATACAGCCACGGACAGCACCTTAAACACATACACAGACAGCCACGGACAGCACCTTAAACATATACACAGACAGCCACGGACAGCACCTTAAACACATACACAGACAGCCACGGACAACATCTTAAACACATACACAGACAGCCACGGACAACATCTTAAACACATACACAGACAGCCACGGACAACATCTTAAACACATACACAGACAGCCACGGACAGCATCTTAAACACATACACAGATAAGCCACGGACAACATCTTAAACACATACACAGACAGCCACGGACAGCGTCTTAAACACATACACAGACAGCCAAGGGCAGCATATTAAACACATACACAGACAGCCATGGACAACACCTTAAACACATACACAGACAGCCACGGACAACACCATAAACACATACACAGACAGACACGGACATCATCTTAAACACATACACAGACAGCCACGGACAACACCTTAAACACATACAGAGACAGCCACGGACAACACCTTAAACACATACACTGACAGCACCTTAATCACATACACAGACAGCCACAGACAGTATCTTAAACACATACACAGACAGACACGGACAGCATCTTAAACACATACACAGACAGCCACGGACAGCATCTTAAACACATACACAGACAGCCACGGACAGCATCGTAAACACATACACAGACAGCCACAGACAACACCTTAAACACATGCACAGACAGCCACGGACAGCACCTTAAACACATACACATACCGCCACGGACAGCACCTTAATCACATACACATACAGCCACGGACAGCACCTTAAACACATACAGCCACGGACAGCAACTTAAACACATACACAGACAGACACGGACAGCACCATACACACATACAGCCACGGACAGCACCTTAAACACATACACAGACAGACACGGACATCATCTTAAACACATACACAGACAGCCACGGACAGCACCTTAAACACATACACAGACAGCCACGGACAACACCTTAAACACATACACATACAGCCACGGACAGCACCTTAAACACATACACAGACAGCCACGGACAGCACCTTAAACATATACACAGACAGCCACGGACAGCACCTTAAACACATACACAGACAGCCACGGACAACATCTTAAACACATACACAGACAGCCACGGACAACATCTTAAACACATACACAGACAGCCACGGACAACATCTTAAACACATACACAGACAGCCACGGACAACACCTTAAATACATACACAGACAGCCACGGACATGATCTTAAACACATACACAGACAGCCACGGACAACATCTTAAACACATACACATACAGCCACGGACAGCACCTTAAACACATACACAGACAGCCACGGAGAGCACCTTAAACACATACACAGACAGCCACGGACAGCACCTTAAACACATACACATACAGCCACGGACAGCACCTTAAAGACATACACATACAGCCACGGACAGCACCTTAAACACATACACAGACAGCCACGGACATCCACTGGCAGCCACGGACAGCACCTTAAACACATACACATACAGCCACGGACAGCACCTTAAACACATACACATACAGCCACGGACAACACCGTAAACACATACGCAGACAGACATGG
>CM026388.1:4183786-4271286 GCA_014843695.1 Archivesica marissinica | reverse complement strand
TGTAATGACTGGTGCAGTGACTAGTGTAGTGTCTAGTGTAGTGTCTAGTGCAGTGACTATTGTTGTGTCAAGTGTAGTGTCTAGTGTAGTGGCTAGTGTAGTGTCTAGTGAAGTGTCTAGTGTAGGGACTATTGTAGTGTCTAGTGTAGTGTCTAATGTAGTGTCTAGTGTAGTGTCTAGTGTAGTGACTAGTGTAGTGCCTAGTGTAGTGACTAGTATAGTGACTATTGTAGATATTAGTGTAGTGTCTAGTGTAGTGTCTAGTGTAGTGCTTAGTGTAGTGTCTAGTGTAGTGTCTAGTGTAGTGTCTAGTGTAGTGTCTAGTGTAGTGTCTAGTGTAGTGACTATTATGTTGACTAGTGAAGTGTCTAGTGTAGTGTCTAGTGTAGTGACTAGTGTAGTGACTAGTGTAGTGTCTAGTGTAATGTATAGTGTAGTATCTGGTGTAGTGTCTAGTGTAGTGACTGGTGCAGTGACTAGTGTAGTGTCTAGTGTAGTGTCTAGTGTAGTGTCTAGTGCAGTGAATATTGTAGTGTCTAGTGTAGTGTCTAGTGTAGTAGCTAGTGTAGTGTCTAGTGTAGTGTCTAGTGTAGTGACTATTGTAGTGTCTAGTGTAGTGTCTATTATGGTGACTAGTGTAGTATCTAGTGTAGTGTCTAGTGTATTGTCTAGTGCAGTGACTATTGTAGTGTCTAGTGTAGTGTCTATTATGGTGACTAGTGTAGTGACTAGTGTAGTGTCTAGGGTAGTGTCTAGTGTAGTGACCAGTGTAGTGTATAGTGTAGTGGCTAGTGTAGTGTCTAGTGACTAGCGTAGTGACTAATGTAGTGACTAGTGTAGTGTCTAGGGTAGTGTGTAGTGTCTAGTGTAGTGACTACTGTAGTGACTAGTTTAGTGACTAGTGTAGTGACTAGTGTAGACTGTACCATCAATAATATACCCAATCTACAGTACCATCAATAATATACCCAATCTACAGTACCATCAATAATATACCCAATCTACAGTAGACTGTACCATCAATAATATACCCAATCTACAGTACCATCAATAATATACCCAATCTACAGTACCATCAATAATATACCCAATCTACAGTAGACTGTACCATCAATAATATACCCAATCTACTGTACCATCAATAATATACCCAATCTACAGTACCATCAATAATATACCCAATCTACAGTACCATCAATAATATACCCAATCTACAGTACCATCAATAATATACACAATCTACAGTACCACCAATAATATACCCAATCTACAGTACCATCAATAATATACCCAATCTACAGTACCATCAATAATATACCCAATCTACAGTACCATCAATAATATACCCAATCTACTGTACCATCAATAATATACCCAATCTACTGTACCATCAATAATATACCCAATCTACTGTACCATCAATAATATACCCAATCTACAGTACCATCAATAATATACCCAATCTACTGTACCATCAATAATATACCCAATCTACAGTACCATCAATAATATACCCAATCTACAGTACCATCAATAATATACCCAATCTACAGTACCATCAATAATATACCCAATCTACAGTACCATCAATAATATACCCAATCTACTGTACCATCAATAATATACCCAATCTACAGTACCATCAATAATATACCCAATCTACTGTACCATCAATAATATACCCAATCTACTGTACCATCAATAATATACCCAATCTACTGTACCATCAATAATATACCCAATCTACTGTACCATCAATAATATACCCAATCTACAGTACCATCAATAATATACCCAATCTACTGTACCATCAATAATATACCCAATCTACAGTACCATCAATAATATACCCAATCTACTGTACCATCAATAATATACCCAATCTACTGTACCATCAATAATATACCCAATCTACTGTACCATCAATAATATACCCAATCTACAGTAGACTGTACCATCAATAATATACCCAATCTACTGTACCATCAATAATATACCCAATCTACTGTACCATCAATAATATACCCAATCTACTGTACCATCAATAATATACCCAATCTACAGTAGACTGTACCATCAATAATATACCCAATCTACTGTACCATCAATAATATACACAATCTACAGTACCATCAATAATATACCCAATCTACAGTACCATCAATAATATACACAATCTACAGTACCATCAATAATATACCCAATCTACAGTACCATCAATAATATACCCGATCTACTGTACCATCAATAATATACCCAATCTACAGTACCATCAATAATATACCCAATCTACAGTACCATCAATAATATACCCAATCTACTGTACCATCAATAATATACCCAATCTACAGTACCATCAATAATATACCCAATCTACAGTACCATCAATAATATACCCAATCTACAGTACCATCAATAATATACCCAATCTACTGTACCATCAATAATATACACAATCTACTGTACCACCAATAATATACCCAATCTACTGTACCACCAATAATATACCCAATCTACTGTACCATCAATAATATACACAATCTACTGTACCATCAATAATATACCCAATCTACTGTACCATCAATAATATACCCAATCTACAGTACCATCAATAATATACCCAATCTACTGTACCATCAATAATATACCCAATCTACAGTACCATCAATAATATACCCAATCTACAGTACCATCAATAATATACCCAATCTACAGTAGACTGTACCATCAATAATATACCCAATATACAGTACCATCAATAATATACCCAATCTACAGTACCATCAATAATATACCCAATCTACAGTAGACTGTACCATCAATAATATACCCAATCTACAGTACCATCAATAATATACCCAATCTACTGTACCATCAATAATATACCCAATCTACAGTAGACTGTACCATCAATAATATACCCAATCTACTGTACCATCAATAATATACCCAATCTACTGTACCATCAATAATATACCCAATCTACAGTAGACTGTACCATCAATAATATACCCAATCTACTGTACCATCAATAATATACCCAATCTACAGTAGACTGTACCATCAATAATATACCCACTCTACAGTAGACTGTACCATCAATAATATACCCAATCTACAGTAGACTGTACCATCAATGATATACCCAATCTACAGTACCATCAATAATATACCCAATCTACTGTACCATCAATAATATACCCAATCTACAGTACCATCAATAATATACCCAATCTACAGTAGACTGTACCATCAATAATATACCCAATCTACAGTAGACTGTACCATCAATAATATACCCAATCTACAGTAGACTGTACCATCAATAATATACCCAATCTACAGTACCATCAATAATATACACAATCTACAGTAGACTGTACCATCAATAATATACCCAATCTACAGTAGACTGTACCATCAATAATATACACAATCTACAGTAGACTGTACCATCAATAATATACCCAATCTACAGTAGACTGTACCATCAATAATATACACAATCTACAGTAGACTGTACCATTATGTTGGTATTATTTCTAATAAACATATATAATCAGTTTGTGTTGTCACCGATACACATGCTGTCATAGCATGCGAACAAACGCTGACTGATCACCTCGAGCCTTCCGGCGAGTCCAATATTACGAGATTACAATACAAGCAGGTATTCAAGTGCTTAGCTAAACATGATCAGTGATCCGAGACCTATTGTTCGTCGCTACTCGAGCTTAATAAACGTGTTCTGACTACTGGCTGACTCAGGTCTGGATTATAAAAGAAAATCTCGTAAAGGATCAATTTTGTAGGACGAGATTTAAAGACGAGATTTCGAAAGACACGCCCGAAAATGAATGTATAATACTAAAATACTTTTAAAAATCTAAATAAATGAAATTGAATTTGGATAGTGAGCTGGTTATTTAATAATATAACTTCTAAAACGTTTAGTGATTCAAATATTTTACTGTCGTCTGCATGTCAGCTAGTTTCAATTAGCACTTCAGTAGAGGTAGTTAGTCGTTGTTATTATAAATCGCAGGTGAAAATGACAGACATGATCTAATCCGACGGAATCCCGACATCCGACAGAACACTGGAATTATAATTGAGGTTCTATTGAACGACACGAGAATATTTTACAATATATGTAACGAGTTAGTCATAAACACGTATATTTCGTTTTCGCCGCCCAGTGAAATGTATACGGTACTGAGAATATATGACAAGTGTTAATCATTGTGTGATATAATCCGGCGATTTATCAGTGGGTTGAAGGTGTGGACAGTTCTAGAGTTGTGGGTGTTGCTTTCGTTTTCAAAGTTGGAATTACTAATTTGGTACTGCTGCAGTAGCAACAACAACAACATGGCTTGTGGATATGTTGCATGCTTGGAGTTATTTCTTGTGTGTATAATTTCTCTGAGTGTGCTGCAGAACGTTTATTGTCAAGGTAAGCTGACAGTTTATACATGTATATATCATATATCTCAACCTTTCTACCGGAAATGAGGAGGGGTGTAGGAGGGGGGGGGGGTCAATCATCTAAACGATTTGTTGACTCACGACAGACTAGCATGAATTATATAATAGTGTCTTAAGGGTGATCGGAAGGTAAGATCACGGATGGTAGGGTGACGGGATAGAAGGGAGATGTGAGGGTAGTATGGTGGGAGATAAATATGTTAGGATGTAAGGAGTATTGAGGATGGAGGGATATCGGAAGGTAAGAGCACGGATGGTAGGGTCATCGGACGTAATGTAGATAGCAGCGTATAGTCATCGGATAGGAGATATGGGAAATGGTAATAGGGTCATCGGAGAAAAGGGTGATTGGATGGATGGATGGTCGGAGGGCAGGGAGTTCGGATGCATGGTAGGTTGGAGGGTAGGTAGACTGGATGCATGGTAGGTTGGAGGGTAGGAAGTTTGGATGGATGGTAGGTTGGAGTGTAGGGAGATTGGGTGGATGGTAGGTCGGACGGTAGGGAGGTTGGATGCATTGTAGGTTGGAGGGTAGGGAGATTGGATGGATGGTAGGTCGGACGGTAGGGAGGTTGGATGGATGGTAGGTCGGGGTTAGGGAGTTGGATGGATGGTAGGTTGGAGGGTAGGGAGTTGGATGGATGGTAGGTCGGAGGGTAGGGAGATTGCATGGATGGTAGGTTTGAGGGTAGGGAGATTGGATGGATGATGGTAGTCGGAGGGCAGTATTTGATGCATGGTAGGTCGGTGGTAGGGATTTGGATATATGGGTAGGTTTGAGGGTAGGAGATTGGATGGATGGATGGTAGTTGAACGGTAGCGAGATTGATGCATGGTAGGTTGGATTGTAGGGAGTTTGGATGGATGGCAGGTTGGGGGTAGGGAGATTGGATGGATGTTGGTTGGAGGGTAGGGAGATTGGATGGATGGTATGTCGGATGATAGGGAGATTGGATGGATGGTAGGTCGGAGGGTAGGGAGATTGGATGGATGTAGGTTGATGTAGGGTGATTGGATGATGGTAGGTTGGCGGTAGGAGATTGGATGATGGTAGGTTTGAAGGTAGGGAGTTGGACGGATGTAGTTTGGAGGTAGGAGATTGGATGGATGGTAGGTTGGAGGGTAGGGAGATTGGATGGATGGTATGTTGGATGGTAGGGAGATTGGATGGATGGTAGGTTGGAGAGTAGGGAGATTGGATGGATGGTAGTCGGAGATATAAGCGATATACTCGGTGTGTAGTATATTACGTGGTATGACGGGATATACTCGGTGTGTAGTATATTACGTGGTATTACGGGATCCGGGACGGGATATACTCGGTGTCTAGTATAGTACGTGGTATGACGGGATCCCGGGACGGGATATACTCGGTGTGTAGTATATTACGTGGTATGACGGGATCCATGGACGGGATATACTTGGTGTGTAGTATATTACGTGGTATGACGGGATCCGGGACGGGATATACTCGGTGTATAGTATATTACGTGGTATGACGGGATCCCGAGACGGGATATACTCGGTGTGTAGTATATTACGTGGTATGACGGGATCCGGGACGGGATATACTCGGTGTGTAGTATATTACGTGGTATGACCTGATCCCAGGACGGGATATACTCGGTGTGTAGTATATTACGTGGTATGACCTGATCCCAGGACGGGATATACTCGGTGTGTAGTATATTACGTGGCATGGCCTGATCCCGGGACGGGATATACTCGGTGTGTAGTATATTACGTGGTATGACCTGATCCCAGGACGGGATATACTCGGTGTGTAGTATATTACGTGGCATGGCCTGATCCCGGGACGGGATATACTCGGTGTGTAGTATATTACGTGGTATGACGGGATCCCGGGACGGGATATACTCGGTGTGTAGTATATTACGTGGTATGACCTAATCCCAGGACGGGATATACTCGGTGTGTAGTATATTACGTGGCATGGCGGGATCCCGGGACGGATATACTCGGTGTGTAGTATATTACGTGGTATGACCTGATCCCAGGACGGGATATACTCGGTGTGTAGTATATTACGTGGTATGACGGGATCCCGGGACGGATATACTCGGTGTGTAGTATATTACGTGGTATGACGGGATCCCGGGACGGGATATACTCGGTGTGTAGGATATTACGTGGCATGGCGGGATCCCAGGACGGGATATACTCGGTGTGTAGTATATTACCTGGTATGACGGGATCACGGGACGGATATACTCGGTGTGTAGCATATTACGTGGCATTAACCTATTCCCAACCGTATTTTAAGTACACATATAGTTTTATTGGGTCGAGTTACGTAAAAAATGTACATCGGTACAGCAAGAGATGTCGATTAATAGAGTTAGTTGTTTGTAAAATATTTACAGCATTATATAATGTGGTAATGGATACAATACATAATGACATAATGACATAAAAAGAGCGGTTTGAACTGTGGAGTGTACATTGCTGTGTTTATCAGATTAATGGATAACACAGGTCTATATCGACCCCTGCTGCATTTTCTGTCCTCCGGGCGATTTTGTTTTGTAAATAATTGTTTCACCATTATATCATGTCATATAATGCTATAATTGAATGGTTTACGCATGCATTATACGTGTGTCACGCCAGCCTGATAATGATTTAAGGGGCTTGTGAAGGGACATGTGACAAAGATGTAAAGTATATGTAAATGGTGTGACTTTCTCTCCCTAATTGGGTTCAAGTTAGCATGATTGTGGAAGTCGTGATAGTGGAGTGGATGTGCGTTCGCTTCAGGTCCGAAATGTCCGGAGTTCGAGCCCCGCTGGAGCCGTTACGATAGGCAAGGCATTTAATTTCCACGTTGCCTCTTCTCTCTACCTCGTGGCGATGGATTCCACCAGGAATGAGGTCTCGAGAGCGATTAATATAAGTTGTAAGAACTTGTTTCGCAATCGAGCTAAAATAAATTTGTATAAACTAGTTAGATTCCGTATTTCACCGCGATAAAAATATTTCTCCCGTCTTACTAAAAACAATGGGAACATATTTAGTGTTCTAATTTGTATTACGACGTGGTTATTACTATCCGTGACATGTCATACTTGGTTAGACTGCACCCCTATACTACATGTGCCGCCCGTGGTGGGGAGTGACATTTCATACATGGCTATATTGTATCCCCCATGCTACATGTGCCGCCCGTGGTGGCGAGTGACATATCATACCTGGTTAGACTGCACCCCCATGCTACATGTACCGCCCGTGGTGAGGAGTGACATGTCATACCTGATTAGACTGCACCCCTATACTACATGTCCCGCCCGTGGTGGGGAGTGACATGCCATACCTGGTTAGACTGCACCACATGCTACATGTACCGCCCGTGGTGGGGAGTGACATGTCATACCTGGTTAGACTGCACCCCTATACTACATGTACCGCCCGTGGTGGGGAGTGACATGTCATACCTGGTTAGACTGCACCCCTATACTACATGTACCGCCCGTGGTGGGGAGTGACATGTCATACCTGGTTAGACTGCACCCCTATACTACATGTGCCGCCGTGGTGGGGAGTGACATGCCATACCTGGTTAGACTGCACCCCTATACTACATGTACCGCCCGTGGTGGGGAGTGACATGTCATACCTGGTTAGACTGCACCACATGCTACATGTGCCGCCCGTGGTGGGGAGTGACATGTCATACCTGGTTAGACTGCACCCCTATACTACACGTTCCGCCAGTGGTGGGGAGTGACATGTCATACCTGGTTAGACTGCACCCCATGCTACATGTACCGCCCGTGGTGGCGAGTGACATGGCATACCTGGTTAGACTGCACCCCTATACTACATGTGCCGCTCGTGGTGGGGAGTGACATGTCATATCTGGTTAGACTGCACCCCATGCTACATGTACCGCCCGTGGTGGGGAGTGACATGTCACACTTGGCTATACTGGACCCCCCATACTACATTTGCCGCCCATGGTTGGGAGTGACATGTCATCCTTGGCTATACATGTGCCACCCGTGGTTGGGAGTGACATGTCATACTTGGCTATACATGTGCCACCCGTGGTTGGGAGTGACATGTCATACTTGGTTATACATGTGCCGCCCGTGGTTGGGAGTGACATGTCATACTTGGTTATACATGTGCCGCCCGTGGTGGGGAGCGATATATATCTGCTCCACTGCAGGGAGAGATACATGCAATATAAACATAAACATCTAATTTTACAAAGAATAATTACAATTACACTTGACAATTATACAACACATACGTACAATGCACGTACATATACATATGATATTTACCATGTATATAGACAGGTATTACAAGTACTAGTGATCTAAGAGAAACTTCACTGAACTGCCCGCTCTAGTGATCTAAGAGAAACTTCACTGAACTGCCCGCTCTAATGATCTAAGAGAAACTTCATTGAACTGCCCGCTCTAGTGATATAAGAGAAACTTCACTGAACTGCCCGCTCTAGTGATCTGAGAGAAACGTCACTGAACTGCCCGCTCTAGTGATTTAAGAGAAACTTCACTGAACTGCCCGCTCTAGTGATCTAAGAGAAACTTCACTGAACTGCCCGCTCTAGTGATCTAAGAGAAACTTCACTGAACTGCCCGCTCTAATGATCTAAGAGAAACTTCACTGAACTGCCCGCTCTAGTGATCTAAGAGAAACTTCACTGAACTGCCCGCTCTAGTGATCTAAGAGAAACTTCACTGAACTGTTCGCTTTAGTGATCTAAGAGAAACTTCACTGACCTGCCCGCTCTAGTGATCTGAGAGAAACTTCACTGAACTGCCCGCTCTAGTGATCTGAGAGAAACTTCACTGAACTGCCCGCTCTAGTGATCTAAGAGAAACTTCCAACACTATATGACATGTATATATATATATATATATAGGCTAAGGGCAGGTTTAATGTAGGTTTAAGGTACTGATATATATATATATAAGCCTACCATAGACCTGCCATAGACCTGCCGTAAACCTACCACAGACCTGTCCTAAATCTACGATAGACCTGTCCTAAACCTACCATAGACCTGTCCTAAACCTACCATAGAACTGCCCTAAACCTATCATAGACCTGTCCTAAACCTACCATAGACATGTCTTAAACCTACCATAGACCTGCCATAAACCTACCATAGAAATGTCCTAAACCTACCTAAACCTACCACAGACCTGTCCTAAACCTACCTAAACCTACCATAGACCTGCCCTAAACCTACCAAAACCTACCATAGACCTGCCCTAAACATACCATAGACCTGTCCTAAACCTACCATAGACCTGCCATAAACCTACCATAGACCTGCCCTAAACCTACCACAGACCTGTCCTAAACCTACCATAGACCTACCATAGACCTGCCTTAAACCTACCTAAACCTACCATACACCTGCCATAAACCTACAATAGACCTGCCATAGACCTACCATAGACCTGCCCTAAACATACCTAATCCTATCATATACCTACCCTAAACCTACCATAGACCTGCCCTAAACCTACCATAGACCTGCCCTAAACCTACCACAGACCTGCCCTAAACCTACCATATACCTGTCCTAAACCTACCATTGACATGTCTTAAACCTACCATAGACCTGCCATAAACCTACCATAGAAATGTCCTAAACCTACCTAAACCTACCACAGACCTGTCCTAAACCTACCTAAACCTACCATAGACCTGCCCTAAACCTACCTAAACCTACCATAGACCTGCCCTAAACATACCATAGACCTGTCCTAAACCTACCATAGACCTGCCATAAACCTACCATAGACCTGCCCTAAACCTACCACAGACCTGTCCTAAACCTACCATAGACCTGCCATAAACCTACCATAGACCTGCCTTAAACCTACCTAAACCTACCATACACCTGCCATAAACCTACAATAGACCTGCCATAGACCTACCATAGACCTGCCCTAAACATACCTAATCCTATCATAGACCTACCCTAAACCTACCATAGACCTGCCCTAAACCTACCATAGACCTGCCCTAAACCTACCATAGACCTGCCATAGACCTACCATATACCTGCCTAAACCTACCTAAGCCTACCATAGACCTGCCCTAAGCCTACCATAGACCTGCCCTAAACCTACCATAGACCTGCCCTAAACCTACCATAGACCTTCCTTAAACATACCATAGACCTGCCCTAAACATACCATTGACCTGCCCTAAACATACCATAGACCTGCCCTAAACCTACCATAGACCTGCCTTAAACATACCATAGACCTGCCCTAAACCTACCTAAACCTACCATAGACCTGCCCTAAACCTACCATAGACCTGCCCTAGACCTACCTAAACCTATCATAGACCTGTCCTAAACCTACCATATACCTGCCACAAACCTACCATAGACCTGCCCTATACCTACCTAAACCTATCATATACCTGTCCTAAACCTACCATAGACCTGTCCTAAACCTACCATATACCTGCCATAAACCTACCATAGACCTGCCCTAAACCTACCTAAACCTACCATATACCTGTCCTAGGCCTACCATAGACCTGCCCTAAACCTATCATAGACCTGCCCTAAACCTACCTAATCCTATCATAGACCTGTTCTAAACCTACCTAAACCTATCATAGACCTGCCCTAAACCTACCTAAGCCTATCATATACCTGTCCTATACCTACCATAGACCTGTCCTAAACCTACCTAAACCTACCATAGACTTACCCTAAACCTACCATAGACCTGCCCTAGACCTACCATATACCTGCCCTAAACCTACCACAGACCTGCCCTAAACCTACCATATACCTGCCCTAAACCTACCATAGACCTGTCCTAAACCTACCATAGACCTGCCCTAAACCTACCATATACCTGCCCTAAACCTACCATATACCTGCCATAAACCTACCATAGACCTGTCCTAAACCTACCATATACCTTCCATAAACCTACCATAGACCTGCCCTAAACCTACCATAGACCTGCCCTAAACCTACCATAGACCTCTCCTAAACATACCTAAACCTATCAAATACCTGTCCTAAACCTACCATATACCTGCCATAAACCTACCATAGACCTGCCCTAAACCTACCATAGACCTGCCCTAAACCTACTATATACCTGCCCTAAACCTACCATAGACCTGTCCTAAACCTACCATATACCTGCCCTAAACCTACCATATACCTGCCATAAACCTACCATAGACCTGCCCTAAACCTACCATAGACCTGCCCTAAACCTACTATAGACCTGCCCTAAACCTACCATAGACCTGCCCTAAACATACCATAGACCTGCCCTAAACCTACCATAGACCTGCCCTAAACCTACCATAGACCTGTCATAAACCTACCATAGACCTGCCCTAAACCTACCATAGACCTGCCCTAAACCTACCATAGACCTGCCCTAAACCTATCATATACCTGCCCTAAACCTACCATATACCTACCTAAGCCTATCATAGACCTGTCCTAAACCTACCATAGACCTGCCCTAAACCTACCATAGACCTGTCCTAAACCTACCATAGACCTGCCCTAAACCTACCATATACCTGCCCTAAACCTACCTAAACCTACCATATACCTGCCCTAAACCTACCGTAGACCTGCCCTAAACTTACCTAAACCTACCATAGACCTACCCTAAACCTACCATAAACCTGCCCTAAACCTGCCCTAAACCTACCATAAACCTGCCCTAAACCTACCTAAGCCTATCGTAGACCTACCCTAAACCTACCATAAACCTACCTAAACCTATCATAGACCTGTCCTAAACCTGCGTGCTGTAAGATATTGGTACTGTGAGATATTGGTATGAGATACATGTATTGTGGTGCGAGCTATTGATGTGAGATGCGAGGCATTGGTGAGATATATTGGTGTGAGATATATTGGTGTATATATTGGTGTGAGATATATTGGTGTGAGATGCGAGGCATTGGTGAGATATATTGATGTGAGATATATTGGTGTGAGATGCGAGGCATTGGTGAGATATATTGATGTGAGATATATTGATGTGAGATATATTGATGTGAGATATATTGATGCGAGATATATTGGTGTGAGATATATTGGTGTGAGATATATTGATGTGAGATATATTGATGTGAGATATATTGGTGTGAGATATATTGATGTGAGATATATTGATGTGAGATGCGAGGCATTGGTGAGATATATTGGTGTGAGATATATTGATGTGAGATATATTGATGTGAGATATATTGGTGTGAGATATATTGATGTGAGATATATTGATGTGAGATGCGAGGCATTGGTGAGATATATTGGTGTGAGATATATTGATGTGAGATATATTGATGTGAGATATATTGGTGTGAGATATATTGATGTGAGATATATTGATGTGAGATGCGAGGCATTGGTGAGATATATTGGTGTGAGATATATTGATGTGAGATATATTGATGTGAGATATATTGGTGTGAGATATATTGATGTGAGATATATTGATGTGAGATGCGAGGCATTGGTGAGATATATTGGTGTGAGATATATTGATGTGAGATATATTGATGTGAGATTATTGGTGTGAGATATATTGATGTGAGATATATTGATGTGAGATGCGAGGCATTGGTGAGATATATTGGTGTGAGATATATTGGTGTGAGATGCGAGGCATTGGTGAGATATATTGATGTGAGATATATTGATGTGAGATATATTGATGTGAGATATATTGATGTGAGATGCGAGGCATTGGTGAGATCTATTGGTGTGAGATATATTGGTGTGAGATGCGAGGCATTGGTGAGATATATTGGTGTGAGATATATTGATGTGAGATATATTGGTGTGAGATATATTGATGTGAGATATATTGGTGTGAGATATATTGATGTGAGATATATTGGTGTGAGATATATTGATGTGAGATATATTGATGTGAGATATATTGATGTGAGATATATTGATGTGAGATATATTGATGTGAGATATATTGGTGTGAGATATATTGATGTGAGATATATTGGTGTGAGATGCGAGGCATTGGTGAGATATATTGGTGTGAGATATATTGATGTGAGATATATTGGTGTGAGATATATTGGTGTGAGATTATTGGTGTGAGTATATTGATGTGAGATATATTGGTGTGAGATATATTAGTGTGAGATATATTGATGTGAGATGCGAGGCATTGGTGAGATATATTGATGTGAGATATATTGATGTGAGATATATTGGTGTGAGATATATTGATGTGAGATATATTGATGTGAGATGCGAGGCATTGGTGAGATATATTGGTGTGAGATATATTGATGTGAGATATATTGATGTGAGATATATTGGTGTGAGATATATTGATGTGAGATATATTGATGTGAGATGCGAGGCATTGGTGAGATATATTGGTGTGAGATATATTGATGTGAGATATATTGATGTGAGATATATTGGTGTGAGATATATTGATGTGAGATATATTGATGTGAGATGCGAGGCATTGGTGAGATATATTGGTGTGAGATATATTGATGTGAGATATATTGATGTGAGATATATTGGTGTGAGATATATTGATGTGAGATATATTGATGTGAGATGCGAGGCATTGGTGAGATATATTGGTGTGAGATATATTGATGTGAGATATATTGATGTGAGATATATTGGTGTGAGATATATTGATGTGAGATATATTGATGTGAGATGCGAGGCATTGGTGAGATATATTGGTGTGAGATGCGAGGCATTGGTGAGATATATTGGTGTGAGATATATTGATGTGAGATATATTGATGTGAGATATATTGATGTGAGATATATTGGTGTGAGATATATTGGTGTGAGATATATTGATGTGAGATGCGAGGCATTGGTGAGATATATTGGTGTGAGATGCGAGGCATTGGTGAGATATATTGATGTGAGATATATTGATGTGAGATATATTGGTGTGAGATATATTGGTGTGAGATATATTGGTGTGAGATATATTGATGTGAGATATATTGATGTGAGATGCGAGGCATTGGTGAGATATATTGATGTGAGATATATTGGTGTGAGATGCGAGGCATTGGTGAGATATATTGATGTGAGATATATTGATGTGAGATATATTGATGTGAGATATATTGATGTGAGATGCGAGGCATTGGTGAGATCTATTGGTGTGAGATATATTGGTGTGAGATGCGAGGCATTGGTGAGATATATTGGTGTGAGATATATTGATGTGAGATATATTGGTGTGAGATATATTGATGTGAGATATATTGGTGTGAGATATATTGATGTGAGATATATTGGTGTGAGATATATTGATGTGAGATATATTGATGTGAGATATATTGATGTGAGATATATTGATGTGAGATATATTGATGTGAGATATATTGGTGTGAGATATATTGATGTGAGATATATTGGTGTGAGATGCGAGGCATTGGTGAGATATATTGGTGTGAGATATATTGATGTGAGATATATTGGTGTGAGATATATTGGTGTGAGATATATTGGTGTGAGATATATTGATGTGAGATATATTGGTGTGAGATATATTAGTGTGAGATATATTGATGTGAGATGCGAGGCATTGGTGAGATATATTGATGTGAGATATATTGATGTGAGATATATTGATGTGAGATATATTGGTGTGAGATATATTGATGTGAGATATATTGATGTGAGATATATTGATGTGAGATATATTGGTGTGAGATGCGAGGCATTGGTGAGATATATTGGTGTGAGATATATTGATGTGAGATATATTGGTGTGAGATGCGAGGCATTGGTGAGATATATTGATGTGAGATATATTGGTGTGAGATATATTGATGTGAGATATATTGATGTGAGATATATTGGTGTGAGATATATTGGTGTGAGATATATTGATGTGAGATATATTGATGTGAGATATATTGATGTGAGATATATTGGTGTGAGATATATTGGTGTGAGATATATTGATGTGAGATATATTGATGTGAGATATATTGGTGTGAGATATATTGGTGTGAGATATATTGATGTGAGATATATTGGTGTGAGATATATTGATGTGAGATATATTGGTGTGAGATATATTGATGTGAGATATATTGGTGTGAGATATATTGGTGTGAGATGCGAGGCATTGGTGAGATATATTGGTGTGAGATATATTGGTGTGAGATATATTGATGTGAGATATATTGATATGAGATATATTGGTGTGAGATATATTGGTGTGAGATATATTGGTGTGAGATATATTGATGTGAGATATATTGATGTGAGATGCGAGGCATTGGTGAGATATATTGGTGTGAGATATATTGATGTGAGATATATTGGTGTGAGATGCGAGGCATTGGTGAGATATATTGGTGTGAGATATATTGATGTGAGATATATTGGTGTGAGATATATTGGTGTGAGATATATTGGTGTGAGATATATTGATGTGAGATATATTGATGTGAGATATATTGGTGTGAGATATATTGGTGTGAGATATATTGATGTGAGATATATTGATGTGAGATATATTGGTGTGAGATATATTGGTGTGAGATATATTGGTGTGAGATATATTGGTGTGAGATATATTGGTGTGAGATATATTGGTGTGAGATATATTGATGTGAGATATATTGGTGTGAGATATATTGGTGTGAGATATATTGATGTGAGATATATTGGTGTGAGATGCGAGGCATTGGTGAGATATATTGATGTGAGATATATTGATGTGAGACGCGAGGCATTGGTGAGATATATTGGTGTGAGATGCGAGGCATTGGTGAGATATATTGATGTGAGATATATTGGTGTGAGATATATTGGTGTGAGATTTATTGATGTGAGATATATTGGTGTGAGATGCGAGGCATTGGTGAGATATATTGATGTGAGATATATTGATGTGAGATATATTGGTGTGAGATATATTGATGTGAGATATATTGATGTGAGATATATGAGATATATGATGTGAGATATTGTGTGAGATATATTGATGTGAGATATATTGGTGTGAGATGCGAGGATTGGTGAGATATATTGGTGTGAGATATATTGATGTGAGATAGATTGGTGAGATATATTGATGTGAGATATATTGATGTGAGATATATTGATGTGAGATATATTGGTGTGAGATATATTGGTGTGAGATATATTGGTGTGAGATATATTGATGTGAGATATATTGATGTGAGATATATTGGTGTGAGATGCGAGGCATTGGTGAGATATATTGGTGTGAGATGCGAGGCATTGGTGAGATATATTGGTGTGAGATATATTGATGTGAGATATATTGATGTGAGATATATTGATGTGAGATATATTGGTGTGAGATGCGAGGCATTGGTGAGATATATTGGTGTGAGATATATTGATGTGAGATATATTAGTGTGAGATATATTGGTGTGAGATATATTGGTGTGAGATATATTGGTGTGAGATGCGAGGCATTGGTGAGATATATTGATGTGAGATATATTGGTGTGAGATATATTGATGTGAGATATATTGATGTGAGATATATTGGTGTGAGATGCGAGGCATTGGTGAGATATATTGGTGTGAGATATATTGATGTGAGATGCGAGGCATTGGTGAGATATATTGGTGTGAGATATATTGGTACTAGGTTATAATTCACAAAATCACGTATAGCCGCTTGCGCACCTGTAACTGTTAATGCATGTGGACAAGCGGACACGTGTATCGCAGGTGTGCAAGGGGTTCGTTTAGTGCAAAATCTCAAATAAACGATTACATTAATTCAAGTATTTTTCTCTACATAATTGTATTTCTAAATCCATCTAAATCCATCTCAATCAATATCAATCAATATTAGGAAATAAGGGAACGACCTTTAATAATGATCCAATTGTTCGTTAAATCTATATAACTGCTCATATAGAAATACTGCTCATATAGAAATACTACTCATATAGAAATACCGCTCATATAGAAATACTGCTCATATAGAAATACTGCTAGAAATACTGCTAGAAATACTGCTAGAAATACTGCTCATATAGAAATACCGCTCATATAGAAATACTGCTCATATAGAAATACCGCTCATATAGAAATACTGCTCATATAAAAATACTGCTCAGATAGAAATACTGCTCATATAGAAATACCGCTAATATAGAAATACTGCTCATATAGAAATACCGCTCATATAGAAATACCGCTCATATAGAAATACTGTTAGAAATACTGCTCATATAGAAATACTGCTAGAAATACTGTTTATATAGAAATACTGCTCATATAGAAATACTGCTCATATAGAAATACTGCTAGAAATACTGCTCATATAGAAATACCGCTCATATAGAAATACTGCTAGAAATACCGCTCATATAGAAATACTGCTCATATAGAAATACTGCTCATATAGAAATACCGCTCATATAGAAATACTGCTCATATAGAAATACTGCTCATATAGAAATACTGCTCATATAGAAATACCGCTCATATAGAAATACTGCTCATATAGAAATACTGCTAGAAATACTGCTCATATAGAAATACTGCTCATATAGAAATACCGCTCATATAGAAATACTGCTCATATAGAAATACCGCTCATATAGAAATACCGCTCATATAGAAATACTGCTAGAAATACTGCTCATATAGAAATACCGTTCATATAGAAATACTGCTAGAAATACTGTTAGAAATACTGCTCATATAGAAATACTGCTCATATAGAAATACCGCTCATATAGAAATACTGCTAGAAATACTGCTCATATAGAAATACTGCTCATATAGAAATACTGCTCATATAGAAATACCGCTCATATAGAAATACCGCTCATATAGAAATACTGCTCATATAGAAATACTGCTCATAGAAATACCGCTCATATAGAAATACCGCTCATATAGAAATACTGCTAGAAATACTGCTCATATAGAAATACTGCTCATATAGAAATACCGCTCATATAGAAATACCGCTCATATAGAAATACTGCTAGAAATACTGCTAGAAATACTGCTCATATAGAAATACCGCTCATATAGAAATACTGCTCATATGGAAATACTGCTCATATAGAAATACTGCTCATATAGAAATACTGCTCATATAGAAATACTGCTAGAAATACTGCTCATATAGAAATACTGCTCATATAGAAATACCGCTCATATAGAAATACTGCTCATATAGAAATACCGCTCGTATAGAAATACTGCTCATATAGAAATACTGCTCATATAGAAATACTGCTCATATAGAAATACTGCTAGAAATACTGCTCATATAGAAATACCGCTCATATAGAAATACTGCTAGAAATACTGCTCATATAGAAATACTGCTCATATAGAAATACCGCTCATATAGAAATACCGCTCATATAGAAATACTGCTCATATAGAAATACCGCTCATATAGAAATACCGCTCATATAGAAATACCGCTCATATAGAAATACTGCTCATATAGAAATACTGCTCATATAGAAATACCGCTCATATAGAAATACCGCTCATATAGAAATACTGCTAGAAATACTGCTAGAAATACTGCTCATATAGAAATACTGCTCATATAGAAATACCGCTCATATAGAAATACCGCTCATATAGAAATACTGCTCATATAGAAATACTGCTCATATAGAAATACCGCTCATATAGAAATACCGCTCATATAGAAATACTGCTAGAAATACTGCTAGAAATACTGCTCATATAGAAATACTGCTCATATAGAAATACCGCTCATATAGAAATACCGCTCATATAGAAATACTGCTAGAAATACTGCTCATATAGAAATACCGCTCATATAGAAATACTGCTCATATGGAAATACTGCTCATATAGAAATACTGCTCATATAGAAATACCGCTCATATAGAAATACCGCTCATATAGAAATACTGCTCATATAGAAATACTGCTCATATAGAAATACCGCTCATATAGAAATACCGCTCATATAGAAATACTGCTAGAAATACTGCTAGAAATACTGCTCATATAGAAATACTGCTCATATAGAAATACCGCTCATATAGAAATACCGCTCATATAGAAATACTGCTAGAAATACTGCTCATATAGAAATACCGCTCATATAGAAATACCGCTCATATGGAAATACTGCTCATATAGAAATACTGCTCATATAGAAATACTGCTCATATAGAAATACTGCTAGAAATACTGCTAGAAATACTGCTCATATAGAAATACTGCTCATATAGAAATACCGCTCATATAGAAATACCGCTCATATAGAAATACTGCTCATATAGAAATACTGCTCATATAGAAATACCGCTCATATAGAAATACTGCTCATATAGAAATACTGCTCATATAGAAATACTGCTCATATAGAAATACCGCTCATATAGAAATACTGCTCATATAGAAATACTGCTAGAAATACTGCTCATATAGAAATACTGCTCATATAGAAATACCGCTCATATAGAAATACCGCTCATATAGAAATACCGCTCATATAGAAATACTGCTAGAAATACTGCTCATATAGAAATACCGTTCATATAGAAATACTGCTAGAAATACTGTTAGAAATACTGCTCATATAGAAATACTGCTCATATAGAAATACCGCTCATATAGAAATACTGCTAGAAATACTGCTCATATAGAAATACTGCTCATATAGAAATACTGCTCATATAGAAATACCGCTCATATAGAAATACCGCTCATATAGAAATACTGCTCATATAGAAATACTGCTCATAGAAATACCGCTCATATAGAAATACCGCTCATATAGAAATACTGCTAGAAATACTGCTCATATAGAAATACTGCTCATATAGAAATACCGCTCATATAGAAATACCGCTCATATAGAAATACTGCTAGAAATACTGCTAGAAATACTGCTCATATAGAAATACTGCTCATCTGGAAATACTGCTCATATAGAAATACGCTCATATATAAATACTGCTCATATAGAAATACTGCTAGAAATACTGCTCATATAGAAATACTGCTCATATAGAAATACCGCTCATATAGAAATACTGCTCATATAGAAATACCGCTCGTATAGAAATACTGCTCATATAGAAATACTGCTCATATAGAAATACTGCTCATATAGAAATACTGCTGAAATACTGCTCATATAGAAATACCGCTCATATAGAAATACTGCTAGAAATACTGCTCATATAGAAATACCGCTCATATAGAAATACTGCTCATATAGAAATACTGCTCATATAGAAATACTGCTAGAAATACTGCTCATATAGAAATACCGCTCATATAGAAATACTGCTGAAATACTGCTCATATAGAAATACTGCTAGAAATACTGTTCATATAGAAATACTGCTCATATAGAAATACTGCTCATATAGAAATATTGCTAGAAATACTGCTCATATAGAAATACCGCTCATATAGAAATACTGCTAGAAATACCGCTCATATAGAAATACTGCTCATATAGAAATACTGCTCATATAGAAATACCGCTCATATAGAAATACCGCTCATATAGAAATACTGCTCATATAGAAATACTGCTCATATAGAAATACTGCTCATATAGAAATACTGCTCATATAGAAATACGCTCATATAGAAATACTGCTCATATAGAAATATTGCTAGAAATACTGCTCATATAGAAATACTGCTCATATAGAAATACCGCTCATATAGAAATACCGCTCATATAGAAATACTGCTAGAAATACTGCTCATATAGAAATACCGTTCATATAGAAATACTGCTAGAAATACTGCTAGAAATACTGCTAGAAATACTGCTCATATAGAAATACTGCTAGAAATACTGCTCATATAGAAATACTGCTCATATAGAAATACCGCTCATATAGCAATACTGCTCATATAAAACTAGATTGCTTTCTCCCTCAGGGCGATGGATTCCATCAAGTATAAAACCAGATTGCTCTCTCCCTCAGGCCGATGGATTCCATCAAGTATAAAACCAGATTGCTCTCTCCCTTATGGCGAGGATTCCATCAAGGATAAAACCGGATTTCCTATTCTCTCTCCCTCAGGGCGATGGATTCCATCAAGGACATAATCAAATTACAGATGTTTCTCTATCCCATGGAGAAGGTCTCGAGAGCGACTAGGACTAATGATGTAAAATGACTTGTTTCGCAATCGATCTAAAATTAAATTTCTATAAACTAATAAAACGTAAACGTGTTTAAACAGATACAAGTGTTGATTTATCCGCTACACAAACAGGCTACTCCCATACATTTACTACCATATCACGTACTATATACTATACCCATAAAGCTTAACATTCCGTTTGAAATCATGTGGAACTATCTTAGTGAATGGGGGACATGAATGGAATATGTGTACGTTGTATTTGATAGCGGGTAAGTTTCTAAAGTCTGCTGACCGCAAGTTTTCATATTTGTGTTGTTATCGCATACCGTGTTCACTCCCACACTATATGTACAGCTTACACCCGCTATGTCAAAGTCGGTTATGTCGAATTATCCGGTTATCTCGAAGTCGGATCAAAGTCCCGTTTCAGACACTATGATTTTACATACAACTGGCTCCGTTTATATCGAATTTCGCTAAGTCAAACGTCGGTTATGTCGAAATATTTTGTTCGGTCCGACGGAATTCGACATAACGGATGTAGACTATATGTGATAATCAGTTCAAGGCGTTTAGCTTTCATTTCAATCCACTTGTATTTATTGTGTACAAACTTATTTGTAGTAAATTATGTTATATAATGTCGAATACATATGTTTAAACCAATCGGTACAATATATGTACATTTGATGAAGCTGGCGTTTTATCAGTTAAACAAACACATCGGATCATCGTTATAACATATTTTGAATTAGGAAAACATCACGGAATTAGGTAGAGCGTTGTAGAACATATATGTGTGACGTCCGTGGTCCAGTGGTAGAGCGTCGGATTTGGAATCGAGCGCTCCCGGGTTCGATACTCGGTCAGACCAAGTATGTAGTGTCATTGAGCAAGCGAGGCACCTCACATACATTGCTTAGTACTGGTTAACCACTTAGGCCTGCCCAGGAAAACATGTCTAGGTCCCCGTTAATCCTTGTGTGGACTAAGCCTGCCTAGAAACACATTGCTTAGTACTGGTTAATCCTTGTGTGGACTAAGCCTGCCTAGAAACACATTGCTTAGTACTGGTTAATCCTTGTGTGGACTGGTTAATCCTTGTGTGGACTGGTTAATCGCTTGTGTGGACTAAGACTGCCTGGAAACACATTGCTTAGTACTGGTTAATCCTTGTGTGGACTAAGCCTGCCTGGAAACACATTGCTTAGTACTGGTTAATCCTTGTGTGGACTAAGCATGCATAGAAACACATTGCTTAGTACTGGTTAATCCTTGTGTGGACTGGTTAATCCTTGTGTGGACTGGTTAATCCTTGTGTGGACTGGTTAATCGCTTGTGTGGACTGGTTAATCCTTAATTGGACTGGTTAATCCTTGTGTGGACTGGTTAATCCTTGTGTGGACTGGTTAATCCTTGTGTGGACTGGTTAATCATTGTGTGGACTGGTTAATCCTGGACTGGTTAATCCTTGTGTGGACTGGTTAATCCTTGTGTGGACTGGTTAATCGCTTGTGTGGACTAAGCCTGCCTAGAAAAATGTGTCAAATAAATAAACTAAATGTTTTACTTGAAGGAACCTATTGATGGAACTTCGGCCCAGATATTGTGGCTAGCAATGTGTCTAGCAATACAAATATTATGTCTAGCAATAGAAATATTGTGTCTAGCAATAGAAATATTGTGTCTAGCAATAGAAATATTGTGTCAAGCAATGTGTCTAGCAATAGAAATATTGTGTCTAGCAATACAAATATTGTGTCTAGCAATGTGTCTAGCAATACAAATATTGTGTCTAGCAATGTGTCTAGCAATACAAATATTGTGTCTAGAAATGTGTCTAGCAATACAAATATTGTGTCTAGCAATGTGTCTAGCGATGCAAATATTGTGTCTAGCAATGCAAATATTGTGTCTAGCAATGTGTCTAGCAATACAAATATTGTGTCTAGCAATGTGTCTAGCAATACAAATATTGTGTCTAGCAATGTGTCTAGCGATGCAAATATTGTGTCTAGCAATGTGTCTAGCGATGCAAATATTGTGTCTAGCAATGTGTCTAGCAATACAAATATTGTGTCTAGCAATGTGTCTAGCAATACAAATATTGTGTTTAGCAATGTGTCTAGCAATACAAATATTGTGTATAGCATGTAGTACACGTATGATAATGCATGATGTGAGTGTACCAGTTAAGTACACGTATGATGTGAATGTATCAGTTATGTACACGTATGATAATGCATGATGTGAGTGTACCAGTTATGTACACGTATGATAATGCATGATGTGAGTGTATCAGTTATGTACACGTATGATAATGCATGATGTGGGTGTATCAGGTATGTACACGTATGATGTGAGTGTATCAGTTATGTACACGTATGATAATGTATGATGTAAGTGTACCAGTTATGTGAGTTACTGCCCCTGACTACTCTCTAAGGACACATGTGAGTTACTGCCCCTGACTACTCTCTAAGGACACATAGCAGTCGTATATACAAGGGCGTATATAGCAGTCGTCGATCCCCGTCACATTGTATATCCCAGAGCGTATATAGCAATCGTCGACCCCCGTCACATTGTATATACAAGGGCGTATATAGCAATCGTCGACCCCCATCACATTGTATATCCCAGATCGTATATAGCAGTCGTCGACCCCCGTCACATTGTATATCCCAGATCGTATATAGCAGTCGTGGACCCCCGTCACATTGCATATCCCAGATCGTATATAGCAGTCGTCGACCCCCGTCACATTGTATATACAAGGGCGTATATAGCAATCGTCGACCCCCGTCACATTGTATATCCCAGATCGTATATAGCAATCGTCGACCCCCGTCACATTGTATATCCCAGATCGTATATAGCAGTCGTGGACCCCCGTCACATTGTATATCCCAGATCGTACATAGCAGTCGTGGATCCCCGTCACATTGTATATACAAGGCGTATATAGCAGTCGTCGATCCCCGTCACATTGTATATACAAGGGCGTATATAGCAATCGTCGACCCCGTCACATTGTATATACAAGGGCGTATATAGCAATCGTCGATCCCCGTCACATTGTATATCCCAGATCGTACATAGCAGTCGTCGATCCCCGTCACATTGTATATACAAGGGCGTATATAGCAGTCGTCGATCCCCGTCACATTGTATATCCCAGAGCGTACATAGCAATCGTCGACCCCCGTCACATTGTATATCCCAGATCGTACATATCAGTCGTCGATCCCCGTCACATTGTATATACAAGGGCTTATATAGCAGTCGTCGATCCCCGTCACATTGTATATCCCAGATCGTATATAGCAGTCGTCCACCCCGTCACATTGTATATCCCAGATCGTATATAGCAGTCGTTGACCCCCGTCACATTGTATATCCCAGAGCGTATATAGCAGTCGTCGACCCCCATCACATTGTATATCCCAGATCGTACATAGCAGTCGTGGATCCCCGTCACATTGTATATACAAGGGCGTATATAGCAGTCGTCGATCCCCGTCACATTGTATATACAAGGGCGTATATAGCAATCGTCGACCCCCGTCACATTGTATATACAAGGGCGTATATAGCAATCGTCGATCCCCGTCACATTGTATATCCCAGATCGTATATAGCAGTCGTGGACCCCCGTCACATTGTATATACAAGGGCGTATATAGCAATCGTTGACCCCCGTCACATTGTATATCCCAGATCGTATATAGCAGTCGTCGACCCCGTCACATTGTATATCCCAGAGCGTATATAGCAGTCGTCGACCCCCGTCACATTGTATATCCCAGATCGTATATAGCAGTCGTCGATCCCCGTCACATTGTATATACAAGGGCGTATATAGCAGTCGTGGACCCCCGTCACATTGCATATCCCAGAGCGTACATAGCAGTCGTCGATCCCCGTCACATTGTATATACAAGGGCGTATATAGCAGTCGTGGACCCCCGTCACATTGCATATCCCAGAGCGTATATAGCAGTCGTCGACCCCCACCACATTGTATATCCCAGAGCGTATATAGCAGTCGTCGACCCCCGCCACATTGTATATCCCAGAGCGTATATAGCAGTCGTCGACCCCCGCCACATTGTATATCCCAGAGCGTATATAGCAGTCGTCGACCCGCGCCACATTGTATATCCCAGAGCGTATATAGCAGTCGTCGACCCCGCCACATTGTATATCCCAGAGCGTATATAGCAGTCGTGGACCCCCGTCACATTGCATATCCCAGAGCGTACATAGCAGTCGTCGACCCCCGTCACATTGTATATCCCAGAGCGTATATAGCAGTCGTGGACCCCCGTCACATTGCATATCCCAGATCGTACATAGCAGTCGTCGACCCCGTCACATTGTATATCCAGATCGTATATAGCAGTCGTCGCCCCCTACATTGTATATCAGAGCGTATATAGCAGTCGTCGACCCCCGTACATTGTATATACAAGGCGTATATAGCAGTCGTCGACCCCCGTCACATTGTATATCAGGGCGTATATAGCAGTCGTCGACCCCCGTCACATTGTATATCCCAGAGCGTATATAGCAGTCGTGACCCCCGTCACATTGTATATCCCAGAGCGTATATAGCAGTCGTGACCCCCGGACCCCTCACATTGTATATCCCAGAGCGTACATAGCAGTCGTCGACCCCCGTCACATTGTATATCCCAGAGCGTATATAGCAGTCGTCATCGTGGACCCCCGTCACATTGCATATCCCAGATCGTACATAGCAGTCGTCGACCCCATCACATTGTATATCCCAGAGCGTATATAGCAGTCCTCGACCCCCGTCACATTGTATATCCCAGATCGTATATAGCAGTCGTCGACCCCCGTAACATTGTATATACAAAGGCGTATATAGCAGTCGTCGACCCCCGTCACATTGTATATACAAGGGCGTATATAGCAGTCGTCGACCCCCGCCACATTGTATATCCCAGAGCGTATATAGCAGTCGTGGACCCCCGTCACATTGCATATCCCAGAGCGTACATAGCAGTCGTCGACCCCCGTCACATTGTATATCCCAGAGCGTATATAGCAGTCGTGGACCCCCGTCACATTGCATATCCCAGATCGTACATAGCAGTCGTCGACCCCGTCACATTGTATATCCCAGAGCGTATATAGCAGTCGTCGACCCCCGTCGCATTGTATATCCCAGATCGTATATAGCAGTCGTCGACCCCCGTAACATTGTATATACAAGGGCGTATATAGCAGTCGTCGACCCCCGTCACATTGTATATACAAGGGCGTATATAGCAGTCGTCGACCCCCGTCACATTGTATATCCCAGAGCGTATATAGCAGTCGTCGACCCCCGTCACATTGTATATCCCAGAGCCTATATAGCAGTCGTCGACCCCCGTCACATTGTATATCCCAGAGCGTATATAGCAGTCGTCGACCCCCGTCACATTGTATATCCCAGAGCGTATACAACAGTCGTCAACCCCCGTCACATTGTATATCACAGATCGTATATAGCAATCGTCGACCCCCGTCACATTGTATATACAAGGGCGTATATAGCAGTCGTGGACCCCCGTCACATTGTATATACAAGGGCGTATATAGCAGTCGTCGACCCCCGTCACATTGTATATCCCAGAACGTATATAGCAGTCGTCGACCCCGTCACATTGTATATACAAGGGCGTATATAGCAGTCGTCGACCCCGTCACATTGTATATACAAGGGCGTATATAGCAGTCGTCGACCCCCATCACATTGTATATACAAGGGCGTATATAGCAGTCGTCGACCCCGTCATATTGTATATACAAGGGCGTATATAGCAGTCGTCGACCCCCGTCACACTGTTGTATATACAAGGGCGTATATAGCAGTCGTGGACCCCGTCACATTGTATATACAAGGGCGTATATAGCAGTCGTGGACCCCGTCACATTGTATATACAAGGGCGTATATAGCAGTCGTCGACCCCCGTCACATTGTATATCCCAGAGCGTAAATAGCAATCGTCGACCCCCGTCACATTGTATATCCCAGAGCATATATAGCAGTCGTCGACCCCCGTCACATTGTATATCCCAGAGCATATATAGCAGTCGTCGACCCCCGTCACATTGTATATCCCAGAGCATATATAGCAGTCGTCGAACCCCGTCTCATTGTATATCCCAGAGCATATATAGCAGTCGTCGACCCCCGTCACATTGTATATCACAGATCGTATATAGCAGTCGTCGACCCCGTCACATTGTATATACAAGGGCGTATATAGCAGTCGTGGACCCCCGTCACATTGTATATCACATATCGTATATAGCAGTCGTCGACCCCGTCACATTGTATATCACAGATCGTATATAGCAGTCGTCGACCCCCATCACATTGTATATCACAAATCGTATATAGCAGTCGTCGAACCCCATCACATTGTATATACAAGGGCCTATATAGCAGTCGTGGACCCCCGTCACATTGTATATCACAGATCGTATATAGCAGTCGTCGACCCCGTCACATTGTATATCACAGATCGTATATAGCAGTCGTCGACCCCCGTCACATTGTATATCACATATCGTATATAGCAATCGTCGACCCTCGTCACATTGTATATACAAGGGCGTATATAGCAGTCGTCGACCCCCGTCACATTGTATATCACAAATCGTATATAGCAGTCGTCAACCCCCGTCACATTGTATATACAAGGGCGTATATAGCAGTCGTCGACCCCGTCACATTGTATATCACAGATCGTATATAGCAGTCGTCGACCCCCATCACATTGTATATCACAGATCGTATATAGCAATCGTCGACCCCCGTCACATTGTATATACAAGGGCGTATATAGCAGTCGTGGACCCCCGTCACATTGTATATACATGGGCGTATATAGCAGTCGTCGACCCCCGTCACATTGTATATCCCAGAGCGTATATAGCAGTCGTCGACCCCCGTCACATTGTATATCCCAGAGCGTATACAGCAGTCGTCAACCCCCGTCACATTGTATATCACAGATCGTATATAGCAATCGTCGACCCCCGTCACATTGTATATACAAGGGCGTATATAGCAGTCGTGGACCCCCGTCACATTGTATATACAAGGGCGTATATAGCAGTCGTCGACCCCCGTCACATTGTATATCCCAGAACGTATATAGCAGTCGTCGACCCCGTCACATTGTATATACAAGGGCGTATATAGCAGTCGTCGACCCCGTCACATTGTATATACAAGGGCGTATATAGCAGTCGTCGACCCCCCGTCACATTGTATATACAAGGGCGTATATAGCAGTCGTCGACCCCCGTCACATTGTATATACAAGGGCGTATATAGCAGTCGTGGACCCCCGTCACATTGTATATATAAGGGCGTATATAGCAGTCGTGAACCCCCGTCACATTGTATATCACAGATCGTATATAGCAGTCGTCGACCCCCGCCACATTTTATATCACAGATCGTATATAGCAATCGTCGACCCCGTCACATTGTATATACAAGGGCGTATATAGCAGTCGTCGACCGCCGTCACATTGTATATATAAGGGCGTATATAGCAGTCGTCGACCCCGTCACATTGTATATCCCAGATCGTATATAGCAGTCGTCGACCCCGTCATATTGTATATACAAGGGCGTATATAGCAGTCGTCGACCCCGTCACATTGTATATACAAGGGTGTATATAGCAGTCGTCGACCCCGTCACATTGTATATACAAGGGCGTATATAGCAGTCGTCGACCCCGTCACATTGTATATACAAGGGCGTATATAGCAGTCGTCGACCCCCGTCACATTGTATATCACAGATCGTATATAGCAGTCGTCGTCCCCCGCACATTGTATATCCCAGAGCGTATATAGCAGTCGTCGACTCCGTCACATTGTATATACAAGGGCGTATATAGCAGTCGTCAACCCCGTCACATTGTATATCCCAGAGCGTATATAGCAGTCGTCGACCCCCGTCACATTGTATATACCAGATCGTACATAGCAGTCGTCGATCCCCGTCACGTTGTATATACAAGGGCGTATATAGCAATCGTGGACCCCCGTCACATTGCATATCCCAGAGCGTACATAGCAGTCGTCGATCCCCGTCACATTGTATATACAAGGGCGTATATAGCAGTCGTGGACCCCCGTCACATTGCATATCCCAGAGCGTATATAGCAGTCGTCGACCCCCGCCACATTGTATATCCCAGAGCGTATATAGCAGTCGTCGACCCCCGCCACATTGTATATCCCAGAGCGTATATAGCAGTCGTCGACCCCCGCCACATTGTATATCCGAGCGTATATAGCAGTCGTCGACCCGCGCCACATTGTATATCCCAGAGCGTATATAGCAGTCGTCGACCCGCGCCACATTGTATATCCCAGAGCGTATATAGCAGTCGTCGACCCCCGCCACATTGTATATCCCAGAGCGTATATAGCAGTCGTGGACCCCCGTCACATTGCATATCCCAGAGCGTACATAGCAGTCGTCGACCCCCGTCACATTGTATATCCCAGAGCGTATATAGCAGTCGTGGACCCCCGTCACATTGCATATCCCAGATCGTACATAGCAGTCGTCGACCCCGTCACATTGCATATCCCAGATCGTACATAGCAGTCGTCGACCCCGTCACATTGCATATCCCAGAGCGTACATAGCAGTCGTCGACCCCCGTCACATTGTATATCCCAGAGCGTATATAGCAGTCGTGGACCCCCGTCACATTGCATATCCCAGATCGTACATAGCAGTCGTCGACCCCGTCACATTGTATATCACAGATCGTATATAGCAGTCGTCGTCCCCCGCCACATTGTATATCCCAGAGCGTATATAGCAGTCGTCGACTCCGTCACATTGTATATACAAGGGCGTATATAGCAGTCGTCGACCCCCGTCTCATTGTATATCCCAGATCGTATATAGCAGTCGTGGACCTCCGTCACATTGTATATCCCAGAACGTATATAGCAGTCGTCGACCCCGTCACATTGTATATACAAGGGTAGCAGTTGTTGACCCCCGTCACATTGTATATACAAGGGTAGCAGTCGTCGACCCATGTCCATGACTAATACTGATTTTGCATCATGCTTTCGGAAGTGAAAAATTATATATTGTAATAAATACACAATGAGCGGTGTACACGCAACAATATCGTAGCGTCACGTGCAATTAGTGGCTGTCGTGTATATATTTCCAGTCCTTGTGAACAGTCGTTTGAGGCTAACATTTTAATTTAAGACGTGCATTGTGCCGATACAATGCCGTGTACTATAGACCGTATAATGCTATTCAAAAGTCGTGAATGATGGATGTGGGGGGTTTACATGTAATCACATGTATTAAACTCTCACGTGTGAATCATTTGTAACATTTTGAATGTAAGATTTACAGTACATGCTAAACAATAGACTTGATTTATTTTACAAATATTGTTATATTAATCACTGTAGTTGGCGAGATGGAAACACATATGTGATAATTAGTGTTAACTATCTAACGGTAAGCTTGAAATACACGTAGGACGGACTGTACTAAGGGCGCGGTAAGCTTGAAATACACGTGGGACGGACTGTACTAAGTGCGCGGTAAGCTTGAAATACACGTAGGACGGACTGTACTAAGGGCGCGGTAAGCTTGAAATACACGTAGGACGGACTGTACTAAGGGCGCGGTAAACTTGAAATACATGTAGGACGGACTGTACTAAGGGCGCGGTAAGCTTGAAATACACGTAGGACGGACTGTACTAAGGGCGCGGTAAACTTGAAATACATGTAGGACGGACTGTACTAAGGATGCGGTAAGCTTGAAATACATGTAGGACGGACTGTACTAAGTGCGCGGTAAGCTTGAAATACACGTAGGACGGACTGTACTAAGTGCGCGGTAAGCTTGAAATACACGTAGGACGGACTGTACTAAGTGCGCGGTAAGCTTGAAATACACGTAGGACGGACTGTACTAAGGGCGCGGTAAACTTGAAATACATGTAGGACGGACTGTACTAAGGGCGCGATAAGCTTGAAATACATGTAGGACGGACTGTACTAAGGGCGCGTTAAGCTTGAAATACATGTAGGACGGGCTGTACTAAGTGCGCGTTAAGCTTGAAATACATGTAGGACGGACTGCACGAGCAAAGTCATATACTGCAAGACAGAAAATGTTTTGTTTTTTTACAAGAACGCCCAGATGTAGTCGTCACGGTCTATGAAATGCATTGAAGTATTGGAAGGTTAACCTGTCTCAGAGGTCATACGAATATAATTATCTTAATTGTACAAAGAGAAACGGACGAACTACTATTGGGAATCATTTTTAAATGTATAAAGCTCGCCAATCGTGTTATAAATAGATTTGTTAGGGAACCGATACTCGTCCATGTGTGTTAGGGGAGTGAGACTTGAACTAGGGAGCAGCATTACGTCCTCGTACATTATGTATGTTAGGGGAGTGGGACAGCATTACGTCCTCGTACATTGTGTATGTTAGGGGAGTGGGGCAGCATTACTTCCTCGTACATTGTGTATGTTAGGGGAGTGGGACAGCATTACGTCCTCGTACATTGTGTATGTTAGGGGAGTGGGGCAGCATTACTTCCTAGTACATTGTGTATGTTAGGGGAGTGGGGCAGCATTACTTCCTAGTACATTGTATATGTTAGGGGAGTGGGGCAGCATTACGTCCTCGTACATTGTGTATGTTAGGGGAGTGGGGCAGCATTACTTCCTCGTACATTGTGTATGTTAGGGGAGTGGGGCAGTATTACGTCCTAGTACATTGTGTATGTTAGGGGAGTGGGGCAGCATTACGTCCCTCGTACATTGTGTATGTTAGGGGAGTGGGGCAGTATTACGTCCTAGTGCATTATGTATATTGTAATGAGCCATATAAACTTCATGTTTTATATTTACAAACCGATAAGCAAACCATAAAATACCTCGTCTGAATGGAACATGTTAGATTAGTGAAATAAATTGCAAATATATAGGTATTGAATTTCGCGTGATGATAGTTTTATTGGCGAATAAAACATAAAATACACCATTCTCGTCAGACCGCCTGTGTACGACATCCAATTTAACCTCGTACAATGTCGTGATAGGTCCAGTACAATGTCGTGATAGGTCCAGTATAGTGTCGTGATAGGTCCAGTACAATGTCGTGATAGGTCCAGTACAATGTCGTGATAGGTCCAGTGGTAGCGCCTTCACCAATGTCGTGATAGGTCCAGTGGTAGCGCCTTCACCAGTACAATGTCGTGATAGGTCCAGTACAATGTCGTGATAGGTCCAGTGGTAGCGCCTTCACCAATGTCGTGATAGGTCCAGTGGTAGCGCCTTCACCAGTACAATGTCGTGATAGGTCCAGTACAATGTCGTGATAGGTCCAGTGGTAGCGCCTTCACCAATGTCGTGATAGGTCCAGTGGTAGCGCCTTCACCAGTACAATGTCGTGATAGGTCCAGTGGTAGCGCCTTCACCAATGTCGTGATAGGTCCAGTGGTAGCGCCTTCACCAATGTCGTGATAGGTCCAGTGGTAGCGCCTAGACCAATGTCGTGATAGGTCCAGTGGTAGCGCCTTCACCAATGTCGTGATAGGTCCAGTGGTAGCGCCTTCACCAGTACAATGCCGTGATAGGTACAGTGGTAGCACCTTCACCGGTACAATGTCGTGATAGCCTGTGGTAGCACCTTCACCAGTACAATGTCGTGATAGCCTGTGGTAGCGCCTTCACCAGTACAATGTCGTGATAGGTACAGTGGTAGCGCCTTCGCATGTACAATGTCGTGATAGGTCCAGTGGTAGCGCCTTCGCTGGTACAATGTCGTGATAGCCTGTGGTAGTGCCTTCGCATGTACAATGTCGTGATAGGTCCAGTGGTAGCGCCTTCGCTGGTACAATGTCGTGATACCCTGTTGTAGTGCCTTCGCATGTACAATGTCTTGATAGGTCCAGTGGTAGCGCCTTCGCTGGTACAATGTCGTGATAGCCTGTGGTAGCGCCTTCACCAGTACAATGTCGTGATAGGTCCAGTGGTAGCACCGTCACCACTGTCGTGATAGGTCCAGTGGTAGCGCCTTCACCAGTACAATGTCGTGATAGGTCCAGTGGTAGCGCCTTCACCAGTACAATGTCGTGATAGGTCCAGTGGTAGCGCCTTCACCAATGTCGTGATAGGTCCAGTGGTAGCGCCTTCACCAATGTCGTGATAGGTCCAGTGGTAGCGCCTTCACCAATGTCGTGATAGGTCCAGTGGTAGCGCCTTCACCAATGTCGTGATAGGTCCAGTGGTAGCGCCTTCACCAGTACAATGCCGTGATAGGTACAGTGGTAGCACCTTCACCGGTACAATGTCGTGATAGCCTGTGGTAGCACCTTCACCAGTACAATGTCGTGATAGCCTGTGGTAGCGCCTTCACCAGTACAATGTCGTGATAGGTACAGTGGTAGCGCCTTCGCATGTGCAATGTCGTGATAGGTCCAGTGGTAGCGCCTTCGCTGGTACAATGTCGTCATAGCCTGTGGTAGTGCCTTCGCATGTACAATGTCGTGATAGGTCCAGTGGTAGCGCCTTCGCTGGTACAATGTCGTGATAGCCTGTTGTAGTGCCTTCGCATGTACAATGTCGTGATAGGTCCAGTGGTAGCGCCTTCGCTGGTACAATGTCGTGATAGCCTGTGGTAGCGCCTTCACCAGTACAATGTCGTGATAGGTCCAGTGGTAGCGCCGTCACCACTGTCGTGATAGGTCCAGTGGTAGCGCCTTCACCAGTACAATGTCGTGATAGGTCCAGTGGTAGCGCCTTCACCAGTACAATGTCGTGATAGGTCAGTGGTAGCGCCTTAACCAGTACAATGTCGTGATAGGTCCAGTGGTAGCCTTCACCAGTACATGTCGTGATAGGTCCAGTGGTAGCGCCTTCACCAGTACAATGTCGTGATAGGTCCAGTGGTAGCGCCTTCACCAGTACAATTGTGATAGGTCCAGTGGTGGCGCCTTTACCAGTACAATGTCGTGATAGGTCCAGTGGTAGCGCCTTCACCAGTACAATGTCGTGATAGGTCCATTGGTAGCACCTTCACCAGTACAATGTCGTGATAACCTGTGGTAGCGCTTTCACCAGTACAATGTCGTGATAGCCTGTGGTAGCGCCTTCACCAGTACAATGTCGCGATAGGTACAGTGGTAGCACCTTCACCAGTACAATGTCGTGATATGTCCATTGGTAGCGCCTTCACCAGTACAATGTCGTGATAGCCTGTGGTAGCGCCTTCACCAGTACAATGTCGTGATAGGTCCAGTGGTAGCGCCTTCACCAGTACAATGCCGTGATAGGTACAGTGGTAGCACCTTCACCGGTACAATGTCGTGATAGCCTGTGGTAGCACCTTCACCAGTACAATGTCGTGATAGCCTGTGGTAGCGCCTTCACCAGTACAATGTCGTGATAGGTCCAGTGGTAGCGCCTTCACCAGGACAATGTCGTGATAGGTCCATTGGTAGCATCTTCACCAGTACAATGTCGTGATAGCCTGTGGTAGCGCCTTCACCAGTACAATGTCGTGATAGGTCCATTGGTAGCACCTTCACCAGTACAACGTCGTGATAGGTCCAGTGGTAGCGCCTTCACCAGTACAAAGTGATTTGAAGTCAATGACCGTAACCACTCGGCTTCTCGACCACTCGGTCACTCGGCCTCTCGGCCACGGAGCATTGCATTCTAGACACACTTGTATAACTACGCATGGTTGGTGACAATGTCAATATTATATATGTTGAAACAAGTGTGTGGGATGCAAATTATAACAACATTAGTTACGGCCTTCCCCATTAGTTCAGTAGTTTGCAATAGGCTATGACATGAATGTTCGTACGACCCACTAACAAGGACAGGTCAAGTTGCACTAACTGTACCCCTCCTTGGTCCACAAACTACAATGTACTAATATCAAAATTAACAATCTACGACAACTATTATAAACGTAGATCGGAATTTGAGATCATCTATTGATCAGTTTGATATGGTCCAGTTCATTCCAGCTCATTTGCCAGATCGACCTACACAGAATGTTTGGGCAAGCAAAAAATACGGGTTTCTCATTTAATTTCGTTTTACAATTAATTGAATTAGCGGAATTCGATAAATTCCCTGTAGGAATGTAGGCATTTAGAGATCAACTTAAAGTAAGCGTTTTGAGTAGAGACACATGATCAGGGCTTGTCTGTACTTGGATCAGTTTGGAGTAGTGATACATTATATGTTGTAGTCTATGGACAAAGCAATGTCCGTGTTGTAGTCTATGGACAAAGCAATGTCTGTGTTGAAGTCTATGAACAAACCAATGTCCGTGTTGTAGTCTATGGACAAAGCAATGTCCGTGTTGTAGTCTATGAACAAACCAATGTCCGTGTTGTAGTCTATGGACAAAGCAATGTCCGTGTTGTAGTCTATGAACAAACCAATGTCCGTGTTGTAGTCTATGAACAAAGCAATGTCTGTGTTGAAGTCTATGAACAAAGCAATGTCTGTGTTGAAGTCTATGAACAAAGCAATGTCCGTGTTGTAGTCTATGAACAAAGCAATGTCCGTGTTGTAGTCTATGGACAAAGCAATGTCCGTGTTGAAGTCTATGAACAAAGCAATGTCCGTGTTGTAGTCTATGGACAAAGCAATGTCCGTGTTGTAGTCTATGGACAAAGCAATGTCCGTGTTGTAGTCTATGGACAAAGCAATGTCCGTGTTGTAGTCTATGGACAAAGCAATGTCCGTGTTGTAGTCTATGGACAAAGCAATGTCTGTGTTGTAGTCTATAACAAAGCAATGTATGTGTTGAAGTCTATGGACAAAACAATGTCCGTGTTGTAGTCTATGGACGAAGCAATGTCCGTGTTGTAGTCTATGGACGAAGCAATGTCCGTGTTGTAGTCTATGGACAAAGCAATGTCCGTGTTGTAGTATATGTACGAAGCAGTCCGTGTTGTAGTCTATGGACGAAGCAATGTCCGTGTTGTAGTCTATGGACGAAGCAATGTCCGTGTTGTAGTCTATGGACAAAGCAATATCCGTGTTGTAGTCTATGGACAAAGCAATGTCCGTGTTGTAGTATATGGACACAGCAATGTCCGTGTTGTAGTCTATCGACAAAGCAATGTCCGTGTTGTAGTATATGGACACAGCAATGTCCGTGTTGTAGTCTATGGACAAAGCAATGTCTGTGTTGTAGTCTATGGACAAAGCAATGTCCGTGTTGTAGTCTATGGACAAAGCAATGTCCGTGTTGTAGTCTATGGACAAAGCGATGTCCGTGTTGAAGTCTATGAACAAAGCAATGTCCGTGTTGTAGTCTATGGACAAAGCAATGTCCGTGTTGTAGTCTATGGACAAAGCAATGTCCGTGTTGTAGTCTATGGACAAAGCAATGTCCGTGTTGTAGTCTATGGACAAAGCAATGTCTGTGTATCCTACCACGTGTATGACACAACACACTTACCCTATCACGCGCATGACACACCACACTTACCCTATCACGTGCATGACACAACACACTTATCCTATCACGTGTATGACACAACACACTTACCCTATCACGCGCATGACACACCACACTTACCCTATCACGTGCATGACACAACACACTTATCCTATCACGTGCATGACACATCACACTTACCCTATCACGCGCATGACACACCACACTTACCCTATCACATGCATGACACAAACACTTATCCTATCACGTGCATGACACACCATACTTACCCTATCACGCGCATGACACACCACATTTACCCTATCACGTGCATGACACACCACACATATCCTATCACGCGATGACACACCACACTAACTATCACGTGCATGACACACCACACTTACCTAGCACGTGCATGACACACCCACACTTACCCTATCACGTGGATGACACACCACACTTACCCTATCACGCGCATGACACAACACACTTATCCTATCACGTGTATGACACAACACAACCTATCACGCGCATGACACACCACACTTACCTATCACGTGCATGACACACCATATTTACCCTATCACGCGCATGAACACCACATTTACCCTATCACGTGCATGACACACCACACTTACCTATCACGTGCATGACACACCACACTTATCCTATCACGCGCATGACACACCACACTTACCCATCACGTGCATGACACACCACACTTACCCTAGCACGTGCATGACACACCACACTTACCCTATCACGTGCATGACACACCACACTTACCCTATCACGCGCATGACACAACACACTTATCCTATCACGTGCAAACACACCACACTTACCCTATCACGTGCATGACACACCACACTTACCCTATCACGTGCATGACACACCACACTTACCCTATCACGCGCATGACACAACGTACTTACCCTATATCGTGACAGTGCTGGTCACTGTGTACGTACAAGAAGTATCGTGACGGTGCTGGTCACTGTGTACGTACAAGAAGTATCGTGGCGGTGCTGGTCACTGTGTACGTACAAGAAGTATCGTGACGGTGCTGGTCACAGTGTACGTACAAGAAGTATCGTGACGGTGCTTGTCACTGTGTACGTACAAGAAGTATCGTGACGGTGCTGGTCACAGTGTATGTACAAGAAGTATCGTGGCGGTGCTGGTCACTGTGTACGTACAAGAAGTATCGTGACGGTGCTGGTCACTGTGTACGTACAAGAAGTATCGTGACGGTGCTGGTCACTGTACACGTACACGAAGTATCGTGACGGTGCTGGTCACTGTGTACGTACAAGAAGTATCGTGACGGTGCTGGTCACTGTGTACGTACAAGAAGTATCGTGACGGTGCTGGTCACTGTGTACGTACAAGAAGTATCGTGACGGTGCTGGTCACTGTGCACATACACGGAGTATCGTGACGGTGCTGGCCACTGTGTACGTACAAGAAGTATCGTGACGCTGCTGGTCACTGTGTACGTACAAGAAGTATCGTGACGGTGCTGGTCACTGTGTACGTACAAGAAGTATCGTGACGGTGCTGGTCACTGTGCACATACACGGAGTATCGTGACGGTGCTGGTTACTGTGTAAGTACAAGACGTATCGTGACGGTGCTGGTCACAGTGTACGTACAAGAAGTATCGTGGCGGTGCTGATCACTGTGTAAGTACAAGAAGTATCGTGACGGTGCTGGTCACTGTGTACGTACAAGAAGTATCGTGACGGTGCTGGTCACTGTACACGTACAAGATGTACTAGTACTAGGTTTTACTATATTATTGCACTATCATCTTATGTCTAAAGTAACAAATATGTTCGGGAGGCGTCGTTAATGCAGGCAACCTGTAGCGACGATAAATGTATGCAAAAACCCCGCTATCAAGTTATTTGTCCCTTCTGATGATGTATACCATTGTTTGCAGATTTGTTAATGTCTAGTAGGTTTGTTGTGGGCGTATTTTATTGTTTCATTCATTCACTACCGGGTTGGCATATCATGTCAATGTGACGTGCTATACTTGCACTAGCGGATCCTGGTAGGGGGCGTAGCCGGCACACGCCCTCTAAATTTGTCAAGCATATGTTTAATAGGCTACGATACATCCATGAACGCATACTAAAATGATCCATGTTGCAATTTGGCATAATATTCTAACTCGTACCGCTCGCTCGTCAAACACAACAATTACAATGTAGACATAACAATTACAATGTAGACATAACAATTACAATGTAGACATAACAATTACAATGTAAATATACCAATTACAATGTAAACATAACAATTACCATGTAAACATAACAATTACCGTGTAAACATAACAATTACCATGTAAACATAACAATTACCATGTAAATATAACAATTACCGTGTAAACATAACAATTACAGTGTAAACATAACAATTACCATGTAAATATAACAATTACCGTGTAAATATAACAATTACCATGTAAACATAACAATTACAGTGTAAATATAACAATTACCATGTAGACATAACAATTACCATGTAAACATAACAATTACCATGTAAACATAACAATTACCATGTAAATATAACAATTACCATGTAAACATAACAATTACCATGTAAATATAACAATTACCATGTAAATATAACAATTACCATGTGAACATAACAATTACCATGTAAACATAACAATTACCATGTAAATATAACAATTACCATGTAAATATAACAATTACCATGTAAACATAACAATTACCATGTAAATATAACAATTACCATGTAAACATAACAATTACATTGTAAACATAACAATTACCATGTAAACATAACAATTACCATGTAAACATAACAATTACAGTGTAAACATAACAATTACCATGTAAACATAACAATTACCATGTAAACATAACAATTACCATGTAAACATAACAATTACCATGTAAACATAACAATTACCGTGTAAACATAACAATTACCATGTAAACATAACAATTACCGTGTAAACATAACAATTACCATGTAAACATAACAATTACAATGTAAACATAACAATTACCTGTTTTGTGTTTTGTGTTTTGTGTTTTTGTGTTTTCGTGTAAACATAACAATTACAGTGTAAACATAACAATTACCGTGTTAACATAACAATTACAGTGTAAACATAACAATTACAGTGTAAACATAACAATTACAGTATAAACATAACAATTACCGTGTAAACATAACAATTACCATGTAGACATAACAATTACCGTGTAAACATAACAATTACAGTGTAAACATAACAATTACCATGTAAACATAACAATTACCATGTTAACATATCAATTACCATGTAAACATAACAATTACCATGTAAACATTGTAAACATAACAATTACCATGTAAACATAACAATTACCATGTAAACATAACACTTACCATGTAAACATAACAATTACAATGTAAACACAACAATTACCATATGTACGGTATACACGTATTATTAGAATGCTTGTGTACTATTCGGTGCTTCGATCATGACATATTTTATGTATTCAAACAAAACACCCTGGCATTCATCTGAATGCACCAAACGCAATGGTTCCCAAAATATTGTATGGGTGGGCCACTAGCCACCACGCCCCCATAACGCTAATTACCTGACCGCCCCTGACTCGTCATATGATCGACCTAAACAATGGAACTGTCAATAGTTGCAAATAGGAGCAATATATCAACGTAACCATGACACCTGACACATAAAACATGCGGTATTAACGTCATGTGTACTCTTCTAAATATATACATAACTTATATACATAACATATATACATAGCATATATACATTAACCACACCTGATCATAATTTACTATATTTACCACCATTTGTCATATTTTACTACTATTGGCCATAATGTACCACATTTACCATCATTTACCACCATTTACCATCATTTACCATCATTTACCACCATTTACCATCATTTACCATCATTTACCACCATTTACCATCATTTACCATCATTTACCACCATTTACCATCATTTACCATCATTTACCACCATTTACCATCATTTACCACCATTTACCACCATTTACCATCATTTACCACCATTTACCACCATTTACCATCATTTACCACCATTTACCATCATTTACCACCATTTACCACCATTTACCATCATTTACCACCATTTACCACCATTTACCACCATTTACCATCATTTACCACCATTTACCACCATTTACCATCATTTACCACCATTTACCACCATTTACCACCATTTACCACCATTTACCATCATTTACCACCATTTACCATCATTTACCACCATTTACCACCATTTACCATCATTTACCACCATTTACCATCATTTACCATCATTTACCATCATTTACCACCATTTACCATCATTTACCACCATTTACCACCATTTACCATCATTTACCACCATTTACCATCATTTACCACCATTTATCACCATTTACCATCATTTACCACCATTTACCATCATTTACCACCATTTACCACCATTTACCATCATTTACCACCATTTACCACCATTTACCATCATTTACCACCAGTTACCATCATTTACCACCATTTACCATCATTTACCATCATTTACCACCATTTACCACCATTTACCATCATTTACCACCATTACCATCATTTACCACCATTTACCATCATTTACCACCATTTACCACCATTTACCACCATTTACCACCATTTACCATCATTTACCACCATTTACCACCATTTACCATCATTTACCACCATTTACCATCATTTACCACCATTTACCACCATTTACCATCATTTACCACCATTTACCACCATTTACCATCATTTACCACCATTTACCATCATTTACCACCATTTACCACCATTTACCATCATTTACCACCATTTACCACCATTTACCATCATTTACCATCATTTACCACCATTTACCACCATTTACCATCATTTACCATCATTTACCACCATTTACCACCATTTACCACATTTACACCATTTACCATCATTTACCACCATTTACCATTTCATTTACCATCATTTACCACCATTTACCACCATTTACCATCATTTACCACCATTTACCATCATTTACCATCATTTACCACCATTTACCACCATTTACCATCATTTACCACCATTTACCACCATTTACCACCATTTACCATCATTTACCATCATTTACCATCATTTACCACCACTTACCACCATTTACCACCATTTACCACCATTTACCATCATTTACCATCATTTACCACCATTTACCACCATTTACCATCATTTACCACCATTTACCACCATTTACCATCATTTACCACGTTATGTCCTAGTATATAGTTGTTTCAATGCCGACGACGCTATATCCTAGTATATAGTTGTTTCAATGCCGACGTCGCTATATCCTAGTATATAGTTGTTTCAATGCCGACGACGTTATATCCTAGTATATAGTTGTTTCAATGCCGACGACGTTATATCCTAGTATATAGTTGTTTCAATGCCGACGACGCTATATCCTAGTATATAGTTGTTTCAATGCCGACGACGTTATATCCTAGTATATAGTTGTTTCAATGCCGACGACGCTATATCCTAGTATATAGTTGTTTCAATGCCGACGACGCTATATCCTAGTATATAGTTGTTTCAATGCCGACGACGCTATATCCTAGTATATAGTTGTTTCAATGCCGACGACGCTATATCCTAGTATATAGTTGTTTCAATGCCGACGACGCTATATCCTAGTATATAGTTGTTTCAATGCCGACGACGCTATATCCTAGTATATAGTTGTTTCAATGCCGACGACGCTATATCCTAGTATATAGTTGTTTCAATGCCGACGACGTTATATCCTAGTATATAGTTGTTTCAATGCCGACGACGTTATATCCTAGTATATAGTTGTTTCAATGCCGACGACGCTATATCCTAGTATATAGTTGTTTCAATGCCGACGACGTTACCTCATAGTATATAGTTGTTTCAATGCCGACGACGTTACCTCATAGTATATAGTTGTTTCAATGCCGACGACGCTATATCCTAGTATAGTTGTTTCAATGCCGACGACGTTATATCCTAGTATATAGTTGTTTCAATGCCGACGACGCTATGTCCTAGTATATAGTTGTTTCAATGCCGACGACGTTATATCCTAGTATATAGTTGTTTCAATGCCGACGACGCTATATCCTAGTATATAGTTGTTTCAATGCCGACGACGCTATATCCTAGTATATAGTTGTTTCAATGCCGACGACGTTATATCCTAGTATATAGTTGTTTCAATGCCGACGACGCTATATCCTAGTATATAGTTGTTTCAATGCCGACGACGCTATATCCTAGTATATAGTTGTTTCAATGCCGACGACGCTATATCCTAGTATATAGTTGTTTCAATGCCGACGACGCTATATCCTAGTATATAGTTGTTTCAATGCCGACGACGCTATATCCTAGTATATAGTTGTTTCAATGCCGACGACGCTATATCCTAGTATATAGTTGTTTCAATGCCGACGACGCTATATCCTAGTATATAGTTGTTTCAATGCCGACGACGTTATATCCTAGTATATAGTTGTTTCAATGCCGACGACGTTATATCCTAGTATATAGTTGTTTCAATGCCGACGACGTTATATCCTAGTATATAGTTGTTTCAATGCCGACGGCGTTATATCCTAGTATATAGTTGTTTCAATGCCGACGACGTTACCTCATAGTATGTAGTTGTTTCAATGCCGACGACGTTACCTCATAGTATATAGTTGTTTCAATGCCGACGACGGTAGTGAACACATGTAATTAATGTGGCATTTTGTTCCGACGTCCCAGTACATATGTCCCAGTATTTACCCAAGCATTGCCCATTCTCCATTTACGCATGCTAGTTCAACATTAATTATGTTGTTAAGCAGTAAACCACCCTAGCAACTGTATGAAGACCATGCTTACGTCAGTATGTCTGCTAGCCATGCTATAGTCTCCACAATCTCCCAAATATGAACAAACGCATACAACCGCGATCAGCTTCGCACCGACCTAGAAAACGCACACTTACCTTATCATTGGCCCCTGGTTGTATTGCAGTTTTGATTTATTTATTTCGATTTTTATGCGGAAAATGTAGGCCTAAGTGAGGCCTATATGAGGCTACGACCCTGCGACCTACGTGCCCTATATGAGGCTACGACCTTACAACCTACGTGCCCTATATGAGGCTACGACCTTGCAACATACGTGCCCTATATGAGGCTAAGACCTTGTAACCTACGTGCCCTATATGAGGCTACGACCTTGCAACCTACGTGCCCTATACGAAGCTACGTCCCTGATATAAATCGTTTTTAGGGTATTGCGGGACCGTCATTAAACCTGTTATAAAGCATGAATGAATATTTAAAGCACGTATAATCGGCCTTCAATAACTTACTGTATTAACCTGTATTGAAATGTCGCTTACAACTTTATAATTATTGCCTTTTATATCCGGAGAAGTTCATTTGAATATCTCGCCATCAAATATAATATATCAATCTTAGCATGAAATACCATTTGTATGTCACGCCACAACGTGACGCACTGTTTATTTGTGTCACAAACTGTTTATTACATGACATTTACATGTTTGTATTTATTTTATGTTTTTCAATGTGAATAAAAACTATATAGAAATTTATCAATGAAAATAAAAAAGTGATATTTCACTGGTTGGAAGGAGGGAAAGAGAACATTGTACGTGGATTACCTCCCTTACATTGTACGTGGATTACCTCCCTTATGATGTACGTGGATTACCTCCCTTACATTGTACGTGGATTACCTCCCTTATGATGTACGTGGATTACCTCCCTTATGATGTACGTGGATTACCTCCCTTACATTGTACGTGGATTACCTCCCTTATGATGTACGTGGATTACCTCCCTTATGATGTACGTGGATTACCTCCCTTATGATGTACGTGGATTACCTCCCTTATGATGTACGTGGATTACCCCCGTTATGATGTACGTGGATTACCTCCCTCACATTGTACGTGGATTACCTCCCTTATGATGTACGTGGATTACCTCCCTTATGATGTACGTGGATTACCTCCCTTACATTGTACGTGGATTACCCCCGTTATGATGTACGTGGATTACCTCCCTTACATTGTACGTGGATTACCCCCGTTATGATGTACGTGGATTACCTCCCTTACATTGTACGTGGATTACCCCCTGTTATGAGTATATGTTTGCAGTGAATGATCGAATTATAATGCATTCACTAACCCTATCAACACTTGGCAAGCATTCACTAACGCTATCAATACTTGGCAAGCATTCACTAACGCTATCAATACTTGGCAAGCATTCACTAACGCTAGCAATACTTGGCAAGCATTCACTAACGCTAGCAATACTTGGCAAGCATTCACTAACGCTATCAATACTTGGCAAGCATTCACTAACGCTAGCAATACTTGGCAAGCATTCACTAACGCTAGCAATACTTGGCAAGCATTCACTAACGCTAGCAAAACTTGGCAAGCTTTCACTAACGCTAGCAATACTTGGCAAGCTTTCACTAACGCTAGCAATACTTGGCAAGCTTTCACTAACGCTAGCAATACTTGGCAAGCTTTCACTAACGCTAGCAATACTTGGCAAGCTTTCACTAACGCTAGCAATACTTGGCAAGCACTCACTAACGCTAGCAAAACTTGGCAAGCTTTCACTAACGCTAGCAATACTTGGCAAGCTTTCACTAACGCTAGCAATACTTGGCAAGCTTTCACTAACGCTAGCAATACTTGGCAAGCACTCACTAACGCTAGCAATACTTGGCAAGCTTTCACTAACGCTAGCAATACTTGTCAAGCATTCACTAACGCTAGCAATACTTGGCAAGCACTCACTAACGCTATCAATACTTGGCAAGCACTCACTAACGCTATCAATACTTGACAAGCACTCACTAACGCTAGCAATACTTGGCAAGCACTCACTAACCCTATCAACACTTGGCAAGCTTTCACTAACGCTAGCAATACTTGGCAAGCATTCACTAACGCTTGCAATACTTGGCAAGCATTCACTAACGCTATCAACACTTGGCAAGCATTCACTAACCCTATCAATACTTGGCAAGCTTTCACTAACGCTAGCAATACTTGGCAAGCACTCACTAACGCTAGCAATACTTGGCAAGCATTCACTAACGCTATCAACACTTGGCAAGCTTTCACTAACGCTAGCAATACTTGGCAAGCTTTCACTAACGCTAGCAATAATTGGCAAGCTTTCACTAACGCTATCAATACTTGGCAAGCATTCACTAACGCTAGCAATACTTGGCAAGCTTTCACTAACGCCATCAATACTTGGCAAGCATTCACTAACACTAGCAATACTTGGCAAGCTTTCACTAACGCTATCAATACTTGGCAAGCACTCACTAACGCTATCAATACTTGGCAAGCTTTCACTAACGCTAGCAATACTTGGCAAGCATTCACTAACGCTAGCAATACTTGGCAAGCACTCACTAACGCTAGCAATACTTGGCAAGCTTTCACTAACGCTATCAATACTTGACAATAATTATAATATTATAATATTGCTTTCAATGTTCATCGTAGGGGTTCATGGCCGTTTACTTTAAATCACTTGCCCCTGAAGGGTATTGATTATTGCCCCTGACCGCTGGAGGTAATTGCCTCGTATCGTTGGAAGTTCTAGACCCTGACCGCTAGCGGTTCTGACCCTCCATGGCCGCTAGCGGTTCTGGCCCTCCATGGCCGCTAGCGGTTCTGACCCTCCATGGCCGCTACCGGTTCTGACCCTCCTGGCCGCTAGCGGTTCTGACCCTCCATGGCCGCTAGCGGTTCTAACCCTCCATGGCCGCTAGCAGTTCGGGCTCTTCATGTCCTCTGGAGGTTGGACTCCTACTGAGAGTGTTGAACTAGTTCCACGTGACCTGAGCAAGAGCTATTGGAGCGACTTTACCCCCCCCCCCAATAAAAAACAAAACAGAAATACAATGTTCATCCAGCGCAGTGTAATTCGATCGTACCTGAACAGGTAGCCCGACAATAAGAAGTGATATGTGATTCGTGTTTCCGGTTTCCTCGTGTTCTCCTTTGTTCCGGTTTCCTCATGCTTTCCTTTGTTCCGGTTTCCTCGTGCTTTCCTTTGTTCCAGTTTCCTCATGTTTTCCTTTGTTCCGGTTTCCTCGTGTTCTCCTTTGTTCCGGTTTCCTCGTGCTGTGCTTTCCTTTGTTCCGATTTCCTCGTGCTTTCCTTTGTTCCGGTTTCCTCGTGCTTTCCTTTGTTCCGGTTTCCTCATGTTTTCCTTTTGCCGGTTTCCTCGTGTTTTCCTTTGTTCCGGTTTCCTCGTGCTGTGCTTTCCTTTGTTACGAGTTATATACGTTTGATATTAACTGCACCCACAATGATTTGGGTTTTGCCACTTCCGGGTAGCTTGTACATAATCTTAGTATATTGAAATAATTTCTATTGGTTTACAAAAACGCATCTAATAATAAAATAACTGTTCAATGACTGTAGCGTAAGTTATCTGTGATGCGATGAATAACCATGCACATTTGTGATATATAATTGTTGGCCGGATAAAGGTTCGATTTTATAAATGCGATTGAACGCTCCCTAACTACATTCAATTGACGCCGTTAATCATGCATTTAAAAATTTGCCTCGGTAAATCAAGTAATCTCGTCAATTGAAGAGTTATTTACTTGTTTATACGCACATTTAGTGAAAATAGTTTGGGAATGTCAGCAGTGGGTGCGGTGCCTGTTCAAGGTGGCTAAATACCGTGTACACTAATGCCCGTCATAGATTGCGCTAAATACCGTGTACACTATTGCCCGTCATAGGTTGCGCTAAATACCTTGTACCCTAATGCTCGTCATAGATTGCGCTAAATGCTGTGTACACACGTGCCCGTCATAAGCTGCACTAAATGCTGCGTACACACGTGCCGGTCATAGGCTGCACTAAATGCTGTGTACACACGTGCCGGCCATAGCTTGCGCTAAATGCTGTGTACACACGTGCCAGTCATAGGTTGCGCTAAATGCTATGTACACACGTGCCGGTCATATGTTGTGCTAAATGCTGTGTACACACGTGCCGGCCATAGGTTGCGCTAAATGCTGTGTACACACGTGCCGGTCATAGGTTACGCTAAATGCTGTGTACACACGTGCCGGTCATAGATTGCGCTAAATGCTGTGTACACAAGTGCCGGTCATAGGTTGCGCTAAATGCTGTGTACACACGTGCCGGTCATAGGTTGCGCTAAATGTTGCGTACATAAGTTCCCGTCATAGTTGCGTCAACATTCCTGTTAGGTAGCTGTTATCCGTTAATTGAATGATGCATACTGTAATGTGTAGCTTCCATGACCGAGTGATCTAGCGCGTTCTCTCACCACGATAGATGGATGGTGCATGATTGCTATGTCATATTTATATAGCTCCCGTCTGTGACCGAGTGATCTAGCGCGTTCTCTCACCACGATAGATGGTGCATGATTGCTATGTCATATTTATATAGCTTCCGTCCGTGACCGAGTGATCTAGCGCGCTCTCTCACCACGATAGATGGATGGTGCATGATTGCTATGTCATATTTATATAGCTTCCGTCCGTGACCGAGAGATATATGGCGCAGGATAGATAGTACAGGATGGTATGCGAGATTGACTCAGAGAGTGAAACATCAGCGAAGCATAAAGTATATCAATCTGTTATATGGAAACTCCCACGCTTGTGTTTGACACGAGAACACATGCTTGGTAGATGGGAACTCCCACGGTAGAACATACAGTAACTACCGTTCCCAACCCTCTACATATCCACGCAGCCACATACAGTAACAACCGTTCCCAACCCTCTACATATCCACGCAGCCACATACAGCAACAACCGTTCCCCCAACCCTCTACTCGCAGCCACATACAGTAACAACCGTTCCCAATCCTCTACACGCAGCCACATACAGTAACAACCGTTCCCAACCCTCTACATATCCACGCAGCCACATACAATAACAACCGTTCCCAACCCTCTATATATACACGCAGCCACATACAATAACAACCGTTCCCAATCCTCTATATATCCACGCAGCCACATACAATAACAACCGTTCCCAACCCTCTATATATCCACGCAGCCACATACAGTAACAACCGTTCCCCCCAACCCTCTACTCGCAGCCACATAACATAACAACCGTTCCCAACCCTCTACATATCCACGCAGCCACATACAATAACAACCGTTCCCAACCCTCTACATATCCACGCAGCCACATACAGTAACAACCGTTCCCAACCCTCTATATATACACGCAGCCACATACAATAACAACCGTTCCCAACCCTCTATATATCCACGCAGCCACATACAGAAACAACCGTTCCCAACCCTCTACACGCAGCCACATACAGTAACAACCGTTCCCCAACCCTCTACATGCAGCCACATGCAATAACAACCGTTCCCAACCCTCTACACGCAGCCACATACAATAACAACCGTTCGCAACCCTCTATATATCCACGCAGCCACATACAATAACAACCGTTCCCAACCCTCTACACGCAGCCACATACAATAACAACCGTTCCCAACCCTCTATATATACACGCAGCCACATACAATAACAACCGTTCCCAACCCTCTATATATACACGCAGCCACATACAATAACAACCGTTCCCAACCCTCTATATATCCACGCAGCCACATACAATAACAACCGTTCCCAACCCTCTACATATCCACGCAGCCACATACAATAACAACCGTTCCCAACCCTCTATATATCCACGCAGCCACATACAGTAACAACCGTTCCCAACCCTCTATATATCCACGCAGCCACATACAGTAACAACCGTTCCCACCCCTCTATATATCCACGCAGCCACATACAGTAACAACCGTTCCAAACCCTCTATATATCCACGCAGCCACATACAGTAACAACCGTTCCCAACCATCTATATATCCACGCAGCCACATGCAATAACAACCGTTCCCAACCCTCTACACGCAGCCACATACAGTAACAACCGTTCCCAACCCTCTATATATCCACGCAGCCACATACAATAACAACCGTTCCCAACCCTCTATATATCCACGCAGCCACATACAATAACAACCGTTCCCCCAACCCTCTATATATCCACGCAGCCACATACAGTAACAACCGTTCCCAACCCTCTATATATCCACGCAGCCACATACAGTAACAGCCGTTCCCAACCCTCTATATATACACGCAGCCACATACAGTAACAACCGTTCCCCAACCCTCTATATATACACGCAGCCACATACAGTAACAACCGTTCCCAACCCTCTATATATCCACGCAGCCACATACAGTAACAACCGTTCCCCCAACCCTCTATATATCCACGCAGCCACATACAGTAACAACCGTTCCCAACCCTCTACGCGCAGCCACATACAGTAACAACCGTTCCCAACCCTCTATATATCCACGCAGCCACATACAGTAACAACCGTTCCCCAACCCTCTATATATCCACGCAGCCACATACAGTAACAACCGTTCCCCCAACCCTCTATATATCCACGCAGCCACATACAGTAACAACCGTTCCCAACCCTCTATATATCCACGCAGCCACATACAGTAACAACCGTTCCCAACCCTCTATATATCCACGAGGCCACATGCAATAACAACCGTTCCCAACCCTCTACACGCAGCCACATACAGTAACAACCGTTCCCAACCCTCTATATATCCACGCAGCCACATACAGTAACAACCGTTCCCAACCCTCTATATATACACGCAGCCACATACAGTAACAACCGTTCCCCACCCTCTATATATCCACGCAGCCACATACAGTAACAACCGTTCCCAACCCTCTATATATCCACGCAGCCACATGCAATAACAACCGTTCCCAACCATCTACACGCAGCCACATACAGTAACAACCGTTCCCCACCCTCTATATATCCACGCAGCCACATACAGTAACAACCGTTCCAACCCTCTATATATCCACGCAGCCACATACAGTAACAACCGTTCCCAACCCTCTACATATCCACGCAGCCACATACAGTAACAACCGTTCCCAACCCTCTACATATCCACGCAGCCACATACAGTAACAACCGTTCCCAACCCTCTATATATCCACGCAGCCACATACAGTAACAACTGTTCCCAACCCTCTACATATCCACGCAGCCACATACAGTAACAACCGTTCCCAACCCTCTACATATCCACGCAGCCACATACAGTAACAACCGTTCCCAACCCTCTACATATCCACGCAGCCACATACAGTAACAACCGTTCCCAACCCTCTACATATCCACGCAGCCACATACAGTAACAACCGTTCCCAACCCTCTACATATCCACGCAGCCACATACAATAACAACCGTTCCCAACCCTCTACATATCCACGCAGCCACATACAGTAACAACCGTTCCCAACCCTCTACATATCCACGCAGCCACATACAGTAACAACCGTTCCCAACCCTCTATATATCCACGCAGCCACATACAGTAACAACCGTTCCCAACCCTCTACATATCCACGCAGCCACATACAGTAACAACCGTTCCCAACCCTCTATATATCCACGCAGCCATATACAGTAACAACCGTTCCCAACCGGGGGTGCGTACTTACAACGTGGAGTAACTCAGAAAACAATAACAGTACACTAATACGATAGTTTGTTGTGTTTTTCAGTACATACTGGGGTTTGTCCCGAACCTCAGGGGAGTGGCACGTGTGACGAACAATGCTCGAATGATAACACGTGCTTGCAATACGAGAAATGCTGTACTAATGGGTGTGGTTACGTGTGTACGCCAGGTAAGTGTTGTACTCTATGTGTCAGGTAAACCTTGTATTATATACAACTGTAAGTCAGGTAAACCTTGTATTATATACAACTGTACGTCAGGTAGACCTTGTATTATATACAACTGTAAGTCAGGTAAACCTTGTATTATATACAACTGTAAGTCAGGTAAACCTTGTATTATATACAACTGTAAGTCAGATAAACCTTGTAATTATATACAACTGTAAGTCAGGTAAACCTTGTAATTATATACAACTGTAAGTCAGGTAAACCTTGTATTATATGCAACTGTAAGTCAGGTATATCTTGTATTATATACAACTGTAAGTCAGGTAGACCTTGTATTATATACAACTGTAAGTCAGGTATATCTTGTATTATATACAACTGTAAGTCAGGTAAACCTTGTATTATATACAACTGTAAGTCAGGTAAACCTTGTATTATATGCACCTGTAAGTCAGGTAAACCTTGTATTATATACAACTGTAAGTCAGGTATACCTTGTATTATATACAACTGTAAGTCAGGTAAACCTTGTATTATATACAACTGTAAGTCAGGTAAACCTTGTATTATATACAACTGTAAGTCAGATATACCTTGTATTATATACAACTGTAAGTCAGGTAGACCTTGTACTATATACAACTGTAAGTCAGGTAAACCTTGTACTATATACAACTGTAAGTCAGGTATACCTTGTATTATATACAATTGTAAGTCAGGTAAACCTTGTATTATATACAACTGTAAGTCAGGTATACCTTGTATTATATACAACTGTAAGTCAGGTAAACCTTGTATTATATACAACTGTAAGTCAGGTATACCTTGTATTATATACAACTGTAAGTCAGGTAAACCTTGTATTATATACAACTGTAAGTCAGGTATACCTATATACAACGTGTAACTTTGTCTGGCCTCTTGTACACATGCAGTGTCCGTATGTGTCACTTTGTCTCGCTTGTTTTATAAATATCGTGTACATTTAATTCCATAATTTGTGTTCTATGCTTGTACTGACGGGTGCGGAAGTTCTACGTCTGAATGCTATATTGTTTCATTGATGCGCAATATACATGCACTATTTTCTTTTTATTATATACACACGTAAGCACCCTCTTAAACTTTAAAACAGCGACCATCCAAAGTAACTATGTGCAAATATTAATGAGTAAATATCTCTTATCTCTAAAGTGGGTCCGAGATGTTCACCATTGCCCCAACCCACTCACCTATACCCAACCCACTCACCTATACCCAACCCACTCACCTATACCCAACCCACTCACCTATACCCAATCCACTCGCCTATACCCAACCCACTCACCTATACCCAACCCACTCACCTATACCCAACCCACTCACCTATACCCAATCCACTCACCTATACCCAACCCACTCACCTATACCCAACCCACTCACCTACCCAACCCACTCACCTATACCCAACCCACTCACCTATACCCAACCCACTCACCTATACCCAACCCACTCACCTACCCAACCCACTCACCTATACCCAACCCACTCACATATATATATATAAGCTCCTCGTCTTTCCATTTAGAGGGCCCACTATCCAGTGTGAAAAGGCCTTCTTGCCACCCCATGACTTTCCAAGCTATTAGAACAACGATAATAGGGCCCACCATCCAGTGTGAAAAGGTCATCTTTGCCGCCTCATGACTTTCCCAACTATTAGACCAATGATAAAACTGATGAACATCTATTATACATGTATAACAAGGTTCACTGGAAATGGTACATCGACATTGATTAGACAGACTACATCCTGCCTGAAACAGTCGTATAAATGAACACTCACAGACACTGCAGTAAACAGAAGACCTACCTGTACGCGACAGACATGCACATAACATCAATTAAAGCCTGAAATTCATTTACAAATCGTCTCTTCGTAATTCACAACTGCGCTGTAAACGCTCGGACGATCCTGGTATTCGGCGACCATTTTGGTCAATATACTGAAACGATTCATTGTAGAGCTATACACCTACTATTAAAGGGAGTCTGATTAGCGCAGTGGTTAGCGCGCTCGCTTCTCACCAATGCAACCCGGGTTCGATCCTCGGACCGGGAAGTATATGAGATGGTACGGTGGTCGCCAGATCGGACAGGTGGGTTTTCTCCGGGTACTCCGGTTTCCTACCACACGAATGACCACTTATACGCTTTCATCCGCGCCAACGAGAGTGATTAATATAAGTTGTTAGAACTTGCTTCACAATCGTTATAAAAAAATAAAGTTTAAACATTAAAGGGAATCAGTCATCTGGACGATAGTGCGATCACTGAACAACACTAACAAGAGCATTGAGAAACTATGAATACATTGGAAACTAAAATGTCTCTAAATTGTGTCTACAGTCTATATGTATATACATTTATTTGATGACGACAATACGATGATACACATGCTATTTATTACCTGCGATTAGGAATACATTTATACATCATGAGAACGTTATCAGAGGGAACATCGAAGCATCATAATATGATAATTAAAAACTCAAAACACGGAGGTTGAAATATTTACCAGGAATACTACTACATCACGGAGGTTGAACCATTTACCAGGAACACTACTACATCACGGAGGTTGAACCATTTACCAGGAACACTACTACACTACGGAGGTTGAACCATTTACCAGGAACACTACTACATCACGGAGGTTGAACCATTTACCGGGAACACTACTACATCACGGAGGTTGAACCATTTACCAGGAACACTACTACATCACGGAGGTTGAACCATTTACCGGGAACACTACTACATCACGGAGGTTGAACCATTTACCGGGAACACTACTACATCACGGAGGTTGAACCATTTACCAGGAACACTACTACATCACGGAGGTTGAACCATTTACCAGGAACACTACTACATCACGGAGGTTGAACCATTTACCGGGAACACTACTACATCACGGAGGTTGAACCATTTACCGGGAACACTACTACATCACGGAGGTTGAACCATTTACCAGGAACACTATTACACTACGGAGGTTGAAATATTTACCAGGAACACTACTACATCACGGAGGTTGAACCATTTACCAGGAACACTACTACACTACGGAGGTTGAACCATTTACCAGGAACACTATTACACTACGGAGGTTGAACCATTTACCAGGAACACTACTACACTACGGAGGTTGAACCATTTACCAAGAACACTATTACACTACGGAGGTTGAACCATTTACCAGGAACACTACTACATCACGGAGGTTGAACCATGTACCAGGAACACTATTACACTACGGAGGTTGAACCATTTACCAGGAACACTACTACATCACGGAGGTTGAACCATTTACCAGGAACACTACTACATCACGGAGGTTGAACCATTTACCAGGAACACTACTACATCACGGAGGTTGAACCATTTACCAGGAACACTACTACATCACGGAGGTTGAACCATTTGCCAGGAACACTACTACATCACGGAGGTTGAACCATTTACAAGGGGTTGAACCATTTGCCAGGAACACTACTACACCACGGAGGTTGAACCATTTACCAGGAACACTACTAAAATAGTATAAAAACGTATTGGAAGTAATACATGACTCTTCCAAACGTATTGGAAGTATGAAGGTTCAGCTGAAAGGATTAATGACAAGGAATTGTTTAATGAGCCATGAGCCAACATCTATCTTACTTAGTTTATTTTTAGTTTTTCTCAGTTTTTTTAAAACTAAACTAAGTAGAGTAATGATTTGAAATGTAAATAATTGTATTTAAGTTTGTGTTGACCTGGTCCTGGTATACATGAAGCAAGTTGTTGACATGGTATGCATGAAGCAAGTTGTTGACATGGTATGCTCTACATGAAGCAAGTTGTTGACATGGTATACATGAAGCAAGTTGTTGACATGGTATGCATGAAGCAAGTTGTTGACATGGTATGCATGAAGCAAGTTGTTGACATGGTATGCTCTACATGAAGCAAGTTGTTGACATGGTATGCATGAAACAAGTTGTTGACATGGTATACATGAAGCAAGTTGTTGACATGGTATGCTCTACATGAAGCAAGTTGTTGACATGGTATACATGAAGCAAGTTGTTGACATGGTATGTATGAAGCAAGTTGTTGACATGGTATACATGAAGCAGTTGTTGACATGGTATGCATGAAGCAAGTTGTTGATGTGGGGTTTGTGGTTAATGAAGCAAGTTGTTGACATGGTATGCATAAGCAAGTGTTGACATGGTATGCTCTACATGAGCAGTTGTTGACATGGTATACATGAAGCAAGTGTGACATGGTATGCATGAAGCAGTTGTGACATGGTATGCATGAAGCAAGTTGTTGACATGGTATGCTCTACATGAAGCAAGTTGTTGACATGGTATGCATGAACAAGTTGTTGACATGGTATACATGAAGCAAGTTGTTGACATGGTATGCTCTACATGAAGCAAGTTGTTGACATGGTATACATGAAGCAGTTGTTGACATGGTATGATGAAGCAAGTTGTTGACATGGTATACATGAAGCAGTTGTTGACATGGTATGCATGAAGCAAGTTGTTGACATGGTATGCATGAAGCAAGTTGTTGACATGGTATACATGAAGCAAGTTGTTGACATGGTATCATGAAGCAAGTTGTTGACATGGTATGCATGAAGCAAGTTGTTGACATGGTATACATGAAGCAAGTTGTTGACATGGTATGCATGAAGCAAGTTGTTGACATGGTATACATGAAGCAAGTTGTTGACATGGTATGCTCTACATGAAGCAAGTTGTTGACATGGTATGCATGAAGCAAGTTGTTGACATGGTATGTATGAAGCAAGTTGTTGACATGGTATACATGAAGCACGTTGTTGACATGGTATGCTCTATATGAAGCAAGTTGTTGAACTTTGCGTGTTTATTTCATAAATAAATCGTTACAATTACATGATTGTCTGATCACTGTGGCGTGTCGCATTATAACGGGACATAATAAACGCGATCTATCAACAACATTACTCGTGTTGTTATATTAATATGACATGCAAGGCAGCGTTCGTTCTACGGCATTAGCATACGATATTGAGAGTTCGTGTATATCGTATATGTATTGGATCTGCGGTTTGGTTAAATAATTGTTAGATTTTTACGTCTAGCTGATGGTTCTACCTGGGTATACTGATGTATACTGATATATACTGATATATACTGATATATACTGATGTATACTGATATATACTGATATATACTGATGTATACTGATATATACTGATATATACTGATATATACTGATATATACTGATATATACTGATATATACTGATGTATACTGATATATATCTGATATATACTGATATATACTGATATATATACTGATATATACTGATATATACTGATATATACTGATATATACTGATGTATACTGATATATACTGATATATACTGATATATACTGATATATACTGATATATACTGATATATACTGATATATACTGATATAAATACTGATATATACTGATATATACTGATATATACTGATGTATACTGATGTATACTGATGTATACTGATCATACTGATATCTACTGATATATATATATATATACTGATATATACTGATACATACTGATATATACTGATCATACTGATATCTACTGATGTATACTGATATATACTGATCATACTGATATCTACTGATGTATACTGATGTATACTGATGTATACTGATATATACTGATATATACTGATATATATACTGATATGCATACTGATGCATACTGATATATACTGATATATACTGATATATACTGATCATACTGATATATACTGATATATATACTGATATATATACTGATATATACTGATCATATACTGATCATATACTGATCATATACTGACATACACTGACATACACTGACATATACTGACATATACTGACATATACTGACATACACTGATATATACTGACATATACTGACATATACTGACATATACTGATATATACTGATCATACTGATATATACTGATCATACTGATATATACTGATGTATACTGATATATACTAATATATACTAATATATACTAATATATACTAATATATACTAATATATACTGATATATACTGATATATACTGATATATACTGATGTATACTGATGTATACTGATATATATACTGATATATACTGATATATACTGATATATACTGATATATACTGATATATACTGATATATACTGATGTATACGTCCGCCTCCGTGGTCGAGTGGTTAAGGTCGCTGACTTGTATACAACTGTAACCTATCATCACTGATGGTCACGGGTTCGAGCCCCGCTCAGGCCGTGTCTCATTTATATGAAAAAGTTGGCAGTTTCTTACGGAGGTTGGTGCACCCAAGTACTGGTTAACCGCTGGAGCCTGCCCAGGAAAGGTGTTGTTAAGTAAACTGCCCGCCGGCGATATAGCCCAAAATGGTGCTGATGCAGGCGTAAAACCCGAAATATAACATAACATAACTGATGTATACTGATGTATACTGATATATATATACTGATGTATACTGATATATACTGATGTATACTGATCATACTGATATATACTGATATATACTGATCATACTGATATATATACTGATATATATATATACTGATATATACTGATATATACTGATCATACTGACATATACTGACATATACAGACATACACTGATATATACTGACATATACTGACATATACTGACATATACTGACATACACTGATATATATATATACTGACATACACTGATATATACTGACATATACTGACATACTGATATATACTGACATATACTGACATATACTGACATACACTGATATATACTGACATATACTGACATACACTGATATATACTGACATATACTGATATATACTGACATATACTGACATACACTGATATATACTGACATATACTGACATATACTGACATACACTGATATATACTGACATATACTGACATATACTTACATACACTGACATATACTGCTATGAAATTTCATCAACAACTAGGAACATAAACAGCTCTCACCGCAACAATGCATTCATTTTGAATTTATAATATCTGAAACGTCCACCAATCTTGCTGTGTAAGACATGAACAAGAATATAACACACTTGATTGTATATATAAGGTAAAAGTAATACAATCTACGTTCTCTGTCACTTAACAAGGAACAATAACGTACAACTAATACAATCTACGTTCTCTGTCACTTAACAAGGAACAATAAGGTACAACGAATACAATCTACGTTCTCTGTCACTTAACAAGGAACAATAAGGTACAATGAATACAATCTACGTTCTCTGTCACTTAACAAGGAACAATAAGGTACAACTAATACAATCTACGTTCTCTGTCACTTAACAAGGAACAATAACGTACAACTAATATAATCTACGTTCTCTGTCACTTAACAAGAAACAATAACGTACAACTAATATAATCTACGTTCTCTGTCACTTAACAAGGAACAATAACGTACAACTAATACAATCTACGTTTCCTGTCACTTGACAAGGAACAATAACTTACAACTAATACAATCTACGTTTCCTGTCGCTTAACAAGGAACAATAACGTACAACGAATACAATCTACGTTTCCTGTCACTTAACAAGTAACAATAACGTACAACTAATACAATCTACGTTTCCAGTCACTTGACAAGGAACAATAACGTACAACTAATACAATCTACGTTCTCTGTCACTTAACAAGGAACAATAACGTACAACTAATACAATATACGTTCTCTGTCACTTAACAAGGAACAATAACGTACAACTAATACAATCTACGTTCTCTATCACTTAACAAGGAACAATAACGTACAACTAATACAATATACGTTCTCTGTCACTTAACAAGGAACAATAACGTACAACTAATACAATCTACGTTCTCTGTCACTTAACAAGGAACAATAACGTACAACTAATACAATCTACGTTCTCTGTCACTTGACAAGGAACAATAAGGTACAACGAATACAATCTACGTTCCCTGTTACTTAACAAGGAACACTAAGGTACAACTAAGACAATCTACGTTCTCTGTCACTTGACAAGGAACAATAAGGTACAACTATTACAATCTACGTTCTCTGTCACTTAACAAGGAACAATAACGTACAACTAATACAATCTACGTTCTCTGTCACTTAACAAGGAACAATAACGTACAACTAATACAATCTACGTTCTCTGTCACTTAACAAGGAACAATAAGGTGCAACTAATACAATCTACGTTCTCTGTCACTTAATAATGAACAATAACGTACAACTAATACAATCTACGTTCTCTGTCACTTAACAATGAACAATAACGTACAACTAATACAATCTACGTTCTCTGTCACTTGACAAGGAACAATAAGGTACAACGAATACAATCTACGTTCCCTGTCACTTAACAAGGAACACTAAGGTACAACTAAGACAATCTACGTTCTCTGTCACTTGACAAGAAACAATAAGGTACAACTATTACAATCTACGTTCTCTGTCACTTAACAAGGAACAGTAACGTACAACTAATATAATCTACGTTCCCTGTCATTTAACAAGGAACAATAACGTACAACTAATACAATCTACGTTCTCTGTCCTTAACAAGGAACAATAAGTTGCAACTAATACAATCTACGTTTCCTGTCACTTGACAAGGAACAATAACGTACAACTAATACAATCTACGTTCTCTGTCACTTAACAATGAACAATAACGTACAACTAATCCAATCTACGTTCTCTGTCACGTAACAAGGAACAATAAGGTACAACTAATACAATCTACATTCTCTGTCACTTAACAATGAACAATAACGTACAACTAATCCAATCTACGTTATCTGTCACGTAACAAGGAACAATAAGGTACAACGAATACAATCTACGTTCTCTGTCACTTGACAAGAAACAATAAGTTACAACTATTACAATCTACGTTCTCTGTCACTTAACAAGGAACAGTAACGTACAACTAATATAATCTACGTTCCCTGTCATTTAACAAGGAACAATAAGTTGCAACTAATACAATCTACGTTTCCTGTCACTTGACAAGGAACAATAACGTACAACTAATACAATCTACGTTCTCTGTCACTTAACAATGAACAATAACGTACAACTAATCCAATCTACGTTCTCTGTCGCGTAACAAGGAACAATAAGGTACAACTAATACAATCTACATTCTCTGTCACTTAACAAGGAACAATAACGTACAACTAATACAATCTACGTTCTCTGTCACTTAACAAGGAACAATAAGGTACAACTAATACAATCTACGTTCTCTGTCACTTAACAAGGAACATGTTCCTATGTTTTACCACACGCAAATACACCGAGGCACATACATATACCGAGGCACATACATATACCGAGGCACATATACATGTACCGAGGCACACATACATACCGAGGCACATATATATACCGAGGCACACACATATACCGAGGCACATATACATGTACTGAGGCACACAGATATACCGAGGCACATATACATATACCGAGGCACACACATATACCGAGGCACATATACATGTACTGAGGCACACATATATACCGAGGCACATATACATGTACCGAGGCATACACATGTACCGAGGATATGCTGACTAGTAGTGTGACCCCCCCCCCATCTGTGAGACGGGATCGCTCGTGTGGGTAACCAAGTGACCACGGCAAATACAGTATATGTCACGTGACTCCGGTTGTTACGGTTGTCCCTCCTAACTGTACGTCCAATCCCAATAAACGTGTCTTATATCTACATGCTACTCCAACACTCGATACTGACAGGGATACGCTTGTATGACAGGGATAAGGGAAAGGCTTATATGACAGGGATACGCTTGTATGACAGGGATACGCGGGATACGCTTGTATGACAGGGACACGCTTGTCAGGGACAGTTGTTAAACATCTCATTAATTGAAACAGAGAGGTGTTAAAATAACTACATAGTTATATCTGAGTGTGTGTGTGTGTATGTATATGACTAGTGCTTGTATGCATCGATATTCAAGTGTTTGCCAGTTTAGGAAATTAATCATTTTTGTTACACTGCTTGTATGTGTGTGTTTTACGTTTATTTATCGCCGCTTACCGGTTGCCCATATGAGCGACGCCTCCTGAAGAGATTAGTCATTTTAGATATTTGGAGGATAGTGCAATGATACACAGAGAGAGAGACCCATTCCAGAGCCTCCTCTGGTTCTTTTACGTGCACGATGTAAAGCACCGACACGAGACCTCGGTTTAACGGTCCATCTGAAAGACTGTTAATTTTATTAGGGTCAGACGGGGGATCGAACCTGCGATACCAGGATTACCAGATCAGCGTGCTACCACTGGACTATAGATCCGTCTGTAACTGCTTGTATATTTATAATGTTTTTAGATAAAGCATGTCGCTGATCTTTGCATGTTCTGGTTTATGGGTGTCAGATTGTTGTCAGGGGTGTCAGATTGTTGTCAGGGGTATCAAATTGTTGAGCAATACTCAAGTTGGGGACGAATATAGCTGTTATAAGCTTTTTCTTACAGCCGTACAGCCGGTGTTAGAGATGTCCGTGTCACACGGTATATTTACACTAGTCATACAGCCGGTGTTAGAGATGTCCGTGTCACACGGTATATTTACACTAGTCATACAGCCGGTGTTAGAGATGTCCGTGTCACGCGGTATATTTACACTAGTCATACACCCGGTGTTAGAGCTGCCAGGATCACGCGGTATATTTACCCTAGTCACATTATGTATTGATATATTGAACCTCCTGTTATTTCAGATGTCAATTCGATACCTGCAATATAACATGTCATACATAAGGTATTGATTGCTTCACGTCAAGGACAGTTGATCTGTATACATTAGTTTGTTGCATTGATTAATTACCGGGTACATAACCTGTGTAGTGGGGTTCTGTGGAAATGGAAACACTTGCTTTCCTTAAGCAGCATTGCAATATGTAGAGCCAAACATATACTACCTTTAGGCATCAAGCACGCTGTTTTGTTTAAAACATTTCTTTTGGTGTTTTTTATTAAATATTTAGTCATTTGAAATAAATCTTTTGTATTACATGGTACCATTAGGCACCATTACATGACAACATTACATGACAACCTTACATGACAACATTACATGACAACATTACATGACAACATTACATGACAACAACCTTACATGACAACATTACATGACAACCTTACATGACAACATTACATGACAACATTACATGACAACATTACATGACAACCTTACATGACAACATTACATGACAACATTACATGGCAACCTTACATGACAACCTTACATGACAACATTACATGACAACATTACATGGCAACCTTACATGACAACATTACATGGCAACCTTACATGGCAACCTTACATGACAACATTACATGACAACATTACATGGCAACCTTACATGACAACCTTACATGACAACATTACATGACAACCTTACATGACAACCTTACATGACAACATTACATGACAACATTACATGACAACATTACATGACAACATTACATGACAACATTACATGGCAACCTTACATGGCAACCTTACATGACAACCTTACATGACAACATTACATGACAACATTACATGGCAACCTTACATGGCAACCTTACATGACAACATTACATGACAACATTACATGGCAACCTTACATGGCAACCTTACATGACAACCTTACATGACAACATTACATGACAACCTTACATGGCAACCTTACATGACAACATTACATGACAACCTTACATGACAACCTTACATGGCAACCTTACATGGCAACCTTACATGACAACATTACATGACAACCTTACATGGCAACCTTACATGACAAAATTACATGACAACCTTACATGACAACCTTACATGACAACATTACATGACAACATTACATGATAACATTACATGACAACCTTACATGACAACATTACATGACAACATTACATGATTACATGACAACATTACATGGCAACCTTACATGGCAACCTTACATGGCAACCTTACATGGCAACCTTACATGACAACCTTACATGACAACCTTACTTGGCAACCTTACATGGCAACCTCACATGACAACCTTACATGACAACCTTACATGACAACATTACATGACAACCTTACATGACAACATTACATGACAACCTTACATGACAACCTTACATGGCAACCTTACATGACAACCTTACATGACAACCTTACATGACAACCTTACATGACAACCTTACATGGCAACATTACATGACAACCTTACATGATAACCTTACATGACAACCTTACATGGCAACCTTACATGACAACCTTACATGACAACCTTACATGACAACCTTACATGGCAACCTTACATGGCAACCTTACATGACAACCTTACTACATGGTGCCATGTTTTCTTGTAATTTTGTGACAGTCAAGTGACTTTAAATATAATTATACTAAATATTCATAATTGAGCAATAACTTAGTTTTATAACGACTGTACGACACTTGTTCGTTATGGATCACATAGTCACTTTATTGTACATAGCTATAATATAATATATATATAATATGTTAATGTTGGAGATTGAACGAGAGCATTTTCCTTTATTTATCGAGTTTAAAGTTTCCTTCCTTTTGATGTTTGCACGCTGTATTGTAGGTTTACACGCTGTATTGTAGGTTTACACGTTGTATTGTAGGTTTACACGCTGTATTGTAGGTTTACACGATGTATTGTAGGTTTACATGCTGTATTGTAGGTTTACATGCTGTATTGTAGGTTTACACGCTGTATTGTAGGTTTACACGCTGTAGTGTAGGTTTACACGCTGTATTGTAGGTTTACATGCTGTATTGTAGGTTTACACGTTGTATTGTAGATTTACACGTTGTATTGTAGGTTTACACGTTGTATTGTAGGTTTACATGCTGTATTGTAGGTTTACACGCTGTATTGTAGGTTTACACGTTGTATTGTAGGTATACACGCTGTATTGTAGGTTTACACGTTGTATTGTAGGTTTACACGCTGTATTGTAGGTTTACACGTTGTATTGTAGGTTTACACGCTGTATTGTAGGTTTACACGTGGTATAGTAGGTTTACATGTTGTACGATAGGTTTACATGTTGTATTGTAGGTTTACACGTTGTATTGTATGTTTACACGTTGTAGTGTAGGTTTACATGCTGTATTGTAGGTTTACACGCTGTATTGTAGGTTTACACGCTGCATTGTAGGTTTACACGCTGTATTGTAAGTTTACATGCTGTATTGTAGGTTTACACGGTGTATTGTAGGTTTACACGCTGTATTGTAGGTTTACATGCTGTATTATAGGTTTACATGCTGTATTGTAGGTTTACATGCTGTATTGTAGGTTTATACGCTGTATTGTAGGTTTACACGCTGTATTGTAGGTTTACACGTGGTATTGTAGGTTTACATGCTGTACGATAGGTTTACATGTTGTATTGTAGGTTTACATGCTGTATTGTAGGTTTACACGTTGTATTGTAGGTTTACACGCTGTATTGTAGGTTTACACGCTGTATTGTAGGTGTACACGCTGTATTGTAGGTTTACACGCTGTATTGTAGGTGTACACGTTGTATTGTAGGTTTACATGCTGTATTGTAGGTTTACACGCTGTATTGTAGGTTTACACGCTGTATTGTAGGTGTACACGCTGTATTGTAGGTTTACACGTTGTATTGTAGGTTTACACGTTGTATTGTAGGTTTACACGCTGTATTGTAGGTTTACACGCTGTATTGTAGTTTACACGTTGTATTGTAGGTTTACACGCTGTATTGTAGGTTTACACGTGGTATTGTAGGTTTACATGTTGTACGATAGGTATACATGTTGTATTGTAGGTTTACACGTTGTATTGTATGTTTACACGTTGTAGTGTAGGTTTACATGCTGTATTGTAGGTTTACACGCTGTATTGTAGGTTTACACGTTGTATTGTAGGTTTACACGTTGTAGTGTAGGTTTACATGCTGTATTGTAGGTTTACACGCTGTATTGTAGGTTTACACGCTGTATTGTAGGTTTACACGTTGTATTGTAGGTCTACATGCTGTATTGTAGGTTTACATGCTGTATTGTAGGTTTACACGCTGTATTGTAGGTTTACACGCTGTATTGTAGGTTTACACGCTGTATTGTAAGTTTACATGCTGTATTGTAGGTTTACACGTTGTATTGTAGGTTTACACGCTGTATTGTAGGTTTACATGCTGTATTATAGGTTTACATGCTGTATTGTAGGTTTACATGCTGTATTGTAGGTTTATACGCTGTATTGTAGGTTTACACGCTGTATTGTAGGTTTACACGTGGTATTGTAGGTTTACATGCTGTACGATAGGTTTACATGTTGTATTGTAGGTTTACATGCTGTATTGTAGGTTTACACGTTGTATTGTAGGTTTACACGCTGTATTGTAGGTTTACACGTTGTATTGTAGGTTTACATGCTGTATTGTAGGTTTACACGCTGTATTGTAGGTTTACACGCTGTATTGTAGGTGTACACGCTGTATTGTAGGTTTACACGTTGTATTGTAGGTTTACACGCTGTATTGTAGGTTTACATGCTGTATTGTAGGTTTACATGCTGTATTGTGGGTGTACACACTGTATTGTAGGTTTACACGTTGTATTGTAGGTTTACACGCTGTATTGTAGGTTTACACGTTGTATTGTAGGTTTACATGCTGTATTTGTTGGTTTACACGTTGTATTGTAGGTTTACACGTTTTATTGTAGGTTTACACGCTGTATTGTAGGTTTACACGCTGTATTGTAGGTTTACACGCTGTATTGTAGGTTTACACGTTGTATTGTAGGTTTACACGCTGTATTGTAGGTTTACACGTTGTATTGTAGGTTTACACGTTGTATTGTAGGTTTACATGCTGTATTGTGGGGGTACACGCTGTATTGTAGGTTTACACGCTGTATTGTAGGTTTACACGCTGTATTGTAGGTGTACACGCTGTACTGTAGGTTTACACGTTGTATTGTAGGTTTACACGCTGTATTGTAGGTTTACATGCTGTATTGTAGGTTTACATGCTGTACGATAGGTTTACATGCTGTATTGTAGGTTTACATGCTGTATTGTAGGTCTACATGCTGTACGATAGGTTTACACGCTGTATTGTAGGTTTACACGCTGTATTGTAGGTTTACATGCTATACGATAGGTTTATATGCTGTATTGTAGGTTTACATGCTGTATTGTAGGTTTACACGTTGTATTGTAGGTTTACACGCTGTATGATAGGTTTACACGCTGTATTGTAGGTTTACATGCTGTATTGTAGGTTTTCACGCTGTATTGTAGGTTTACATGCTGTACGATAGGTCTACACACTGTAGTGTAGGTGTACACGCTGTACGATAGGTCTACACACTGTATTGTAGGTGTACACGCTGTATGATAGGTTTACGCGCTGTATTGTAGGTTTACACGCTGTATTGTAGGTGTACACGTTGTATTGTAGGTGTACACGTTGTAGTGTAGGTTTACATGCTGTATTGTAGGTTTACACGCTGTATTGTAGGTCTACACACTGTATTGTAGGTGTACACGCTGTACGATAGGTTTACACGCTGTATTGTAGGTTTACACGCTGTATTGTAGGTTTACATGCTGTATTCATGCTGTATTGTAGGTTTACATGCTGTATTGTAGGTCTACACGCTGTATTGTAGGTTTACACGCTGTATTGTAGGTTTACACGCTGTATTGTAGGTTTACACGCTGTATTGTAGGTCTACACACTGTATTGTAGGTGTATACGCTGTATTGTAGGTCTACACACTGTATTGTAGGTGTACACGCTGTATGATAGGTTTACACGCTGTATTGTAGGTTTACACGCTGTATTGTAGGTTTACACGCTGTATTGTAGGTTTACATGTTGTATTGTAGGTTTACACGCTGTATTCTAGGTTTACATGCTGTACGATAGGTCTACACACTGTATTGTAGGTGTACACGCTGTACGATAGGTCTACACACTGTATTGTAGGTGTACACGCTGTACGATAGGTTTACACGCTGTATGATAAGTTTACACGCTGTATTGTAGGTTTACACGCTGTATTGTAGGTCTACACACTGTATTGTAGGTGTACACGCTGTACGATAGGTTTACACGCTGTATTGTAGGTTTACACGCTGTATTGTAGGTCTACACACTGTATTGTAGGTGTACACGCTGTACGATAGGTTTACACGCTGTATTGTAGGTTTACACGCTGTATTGTAGGTGTACACGCTGTACGATAGGTCTACACACTGTATTGTAGGTGTACACGCTGTACGATAGGTTTACACGCTGTATGATAGGTATGCGTTACGTCTACCAACAGTATGTATTATAATTATATTCAATGCTAACTACGTTATTAAATACTGTCTAAAGTCATGAAGAATGCCGAATCTTTGAATAAAAGAGGATGGGTCGATGTAGTAAAATAGCTGTGGTTAAGTTATACAATTGATATCGTTGTCATCACGATCTAGAGATTTGCACAGTTACAAACAGCCTTTATATCTGGTTAGATAGTATCTGCTGAATGCTCCCATTCATAATGTGTATACATAATTACCATTGTCAGTCAGTCAGTCAGTGCTTCGTCACCAATTTTCCAAATATATGCATGATTTACTGCCATTCTGTCATGTATTTCTCGAGTATTTATATAAGTATAATGCAGGAACCGTACAATCCACATTTACGGCGCCTGGTCAGAACTCATTGATGGTGTAAGCTTATATGACACTGTGGGTCGTTTTATAATGTTGTTAAACTATAAATATCCACATTATGTATGCTATCATATTAATATGTATTATCACAAAAAGACAAACTGGTTTCGCTCTTTGTCAATATAGCTTCTTAGCTGGTTTATCGTTGCTTTAAGTAACACGATGTCAACCTATTATTAATGTAATTTGTGTATATTACATTTTGTTTCTCATGCCATGTATACTATTATGCATGTATATTGTATTGCCAAAGGCAAGGTTATTGCCGATTTTGCAATAAAACATATTGTTGTTGTTACATAAATGAGCGCGTTGTTACATAAATAAGCGCGTTGTTACATAAATGAGCACGTGGTTACATCATTGATCACGTGATTATATAAATTGCTTTAGTCGCACACATTCATGTATGCGGTGGCGACTTTAAATAAATGTATATATACAATTGCTTCAATGATCACGTGGTGTCTTGTTTTCTCTAACAACGTTCACCACAGGCGGTGCAGTGGTTCATTGGCTAGCACGTTGCTGTAAATTCAGGCGGTGCAGTGGTTCATTGGCTAGCACGTTGCTGTAAATTCAGGCGGATCAACGGTTCATTGGTTAGCACGTTGCTGTAAATCCAGGAGGATCAGTTGTTCATTGGTTAGCACGTTGCTGTAAATCCAGGAGGATCAGTTGGTCATTGGCTAGCACGTTGCTGTAAATTCAGGCGGATCAACGGTTCATTGGTTAGCACGTTGCTGTAAATCCAGGAGGATCAGTTGGTCATTGGCTAGCACGTTGCTGTAAATTCAGGCGGATCAACGGTTCATTGGTTATCACGTTGCTGTAAATCCAGGAGGATCAGTTGTTCATTGGTTAGCACGATGCTGTAAATCCAGGAGGATCAGCTGTTCATTGGTTAGCACGTTACTGTAAATCCAGGAGGATCAGTTGTTCATTGGCTAGCACGTTGCTTTAAATCCAGGAGGATCAGTTGTTCATTGGCTAGCACGTTGCTGTAAATCCAGGTGGATCAGTTTTTCATTAGCTAGCACGTTGCTGTAAATCCAAGAGGATCAATGGTTCGTTGGTTAGCACGTTGCTGTAAATTCAGGCGGATCAACGGTTCATTGGTTAGCACGTTGCTGTAAATCCAGGAGGATCAGTTGTTAGTTGGGTAGCACGTTGCTGTAAATCCAGGGAGATCAACGGTTCATTGGTTAGAACGTTGCTGTAAATCCAGGCTATTCAATGGTTAGCACGTTGCTGTATATCCAGGCGGAACAACGGTTCATTAGTTAACACGTTGCTGTAAATCCAGGCTATTCAATGGTTAGCACGTTGCTGTAAATCCAGGCGGAACAACGGTTCATTAGTTAGCACGTTGCTGTAAATCCAGGCTATTCAATGGTTAGCACGTTGCTGTATATCCAGGCGGAACAACGGTTCATGAGTTAGCACCTTGCTGTAAATCCATGCTACATGTGTGTTGTCTCCCCTTCCCACTATAACTATATATACAGTGCTGTTATCGTGGCACTATAAGTCGAGCTCCCATGTATCTGTGCACAGCAGTTGTAGAGCGCTCGCTTCAGGTGTGGAAGGCCCGGGGATCGCTCCCAGATGTAACCGTTGAGATTGTCCCCCATGGCAAGCAACCTAAATTCCACATTGTGTCTCTTATCTCCCTCATAACGATGGATTCCGTCAGGAATGAGGTCTCGAGAGCGACGTAACTAATGCTGTAATAACTTGTTTCGGAATCGAGTTAAAATAAAGTTGCTTAAGCTACCCTTCAACAATTTAAAATAACTGATAAAAATCCCTCTTCCCCCTCCCTCTCTCCCCTCTCCCTCTCTCCCCCTCCCTATCTCCCCCTCTTCCTCTCTCCCCCTCCATCTCTCCCCATTCCCCATCCCTATCCCCTCCCTCTCCCCCTCCCTCTCTCCCCTCCCTCTCTCCCCCTCCATCTCCCCTCCCTCTCTCCCTCTCCCCCTCTCCCCCTCCATCTCCCCCTCCCTCTCTCCCACTCTCTCTCCCCCTCACTCATGTCAGTACATTCTAATTCATTGTTTGATATCATTTAATCTTATTTTAAGTGTTATGTTTGCGGTATTGCAGTATTGCAGTATAGTTTGCGGTATTGCAGTATAGTATGCGGTATTACCGTATAGATTGCGGTATTGCAGTATAAGTTGCTGTAATGCAGTATAGTCTGCGGTATTGCAGTATAGTTTGCGGTAGTGCAGTATAGTTTGCGGTATTGCAGTATAGTTTGCGGTATTGCAGTATAGTTTATGGTATTGCAGTATAGTTTGAAGTATTGCAGTATAGTTTGCGGTATTGCAGTATAGTTTGCAGTATTGCAGTATTGTGTGCGGTATTGCAGTATAGTTTGCAGTATTGCAGTATGGTTTGCGGTATTGCAGTATAATTTGCGGTATAGCAGTATAGTTTGCGGTATTGCAGTATAGTTTGCGGGATTGCAGTATTATTGCAGTATATTTTGTGGTAGTGCAGTATAGTTTGCGGTATTGCAGCATAGTTGGCTGTATTGCAGTATAATTTTCAGTATTGCAGTATAGTTTGCAGTATTGCAGTATAGTTTGCAGTATTTCAGTATAGTTATTTTTGCAGTATTGCAGTATAGGTTGCGGTATTGCAGTATAGTTTGTGGTATTGCAGTATAGTTTGCAGTATTGCAGTATAGTTTGTGGTATTGCAGTATGGTTTGCGGCATTGCAGTATAGTTTGCAGTATTGCAGAATTGTTTGGGGTATTGCAGTATAGTTTGTGGTATTGTAGTATAGTTTGCGGTATTGCAGTATAGTTTGCGGTATTGCAGTATAGTTTGCGGTATTGCAGTATAGTTTGCGGTATTGCAGTATTTCAGTATAGTTTGTGGTATTGTAGTATAGTTTGCAGTATTGTTTGCGGTATTGCAGTATAGTTTGCGGTATTGCAGTATAGTTTGCAGTATTGCAGTATAGTTTGTGGTATTGCAGTATAATTTGCAGTATTGCAGTATAGTTTGCGGTATAGCAGTATAGTTTGCGGTATAGTTTGCGGTATTGCAGTATATTTGCGGTATTGCAGTATGGTTTGCGATATTGCGGTATTGCAGCATAGTTTGCGGTATTGTGGTATTGCAATATTGTTTGCAGTATTGCAGTATAGTTTGCGGTATTGCAGTATAGTTTGCAGTATTTTAGTATAGTTTGCAGTATTGCAGTATAGTTTGTGGTATTGCAGTATAGTTTGCGGTATTGCAGTATAGTTTGCGTTATTGCAGTATAGTTTGCGGTATTGATATAATTTCCATATACATGAGGTAGGAAACCAAGCTGTTCAGCGACATTTAGCGAGAACTGTCGTGGTGGGCCGTAAATCCCAACTCGACGACACGATGACCACTTGTTAAGGTGCACAATATATACATGCATTCTCCCTCCCCCTCCCCATCTCCCTCCCTCCCATCGTTTTTATGAAGTGAATGTAGATGTTGAATGCACTTGTAGCATGTAGCGTTACATTTGACATGTTTTCTAGTGCATAGATAGTTCAACTAGGAGGGCAAACAGACATGATACGTGCAGACATTTTGACATTGCATTATGCAGCATTTAATTAATTATAATCTAAACTAAATGTTTTGTTTTCTAATAAAACATCGCAGCTGTCGCGTGTTGCTCATATGTATAATATATATCATCGTAGAAGTCCGTGAAGATAACGAGTGCAATTCAACCAAGTAATGTAGAATTCTCCCTTTCATCACTCCCCCTCCCTTCCTCCATCCCTCTCCCTCCCTCCACCCTCTCCCTTCCTCCATCCCTCTCCAATCCCCCTCCCTTCCTCCATCCCTCTCCTTCCCCCCACGCCTCTATCTCCCTCCCTCCATCTCCCTCCCTCCACCCCTCTCCCTTCCTCCCTCTCCCTCCCTCCCTCCCTCTCCCTTCCTCCATCCCTATCCTCCCTCAATCAGTCTCCCTTTCCTCCATTCCCCTCTCCTTCTCCCTCCCCCTCCCTCCACCCCTCTCCCTTCCTCCATCCCTCTCCAATCCTCCTCCCTTCCTCCATCCCTCTCCTTCCCTCCACCCCTCTCCCTTCCTCCATCCCTCTCCCTCCCTCCCTCTCCCTTCCTCCATCCCTATCCCTTCCCACCCTCAATCACTCTCCCTTTCCTCCATTCCCCTCTCCTTCTCCCTTCCCCTCCCTACATCCATCCGTCACCATGTCCTCCATTCCCCTCTCCGTTTCCTCCAGTCCCTCTCTCCCATACCCCTCCCTCCATCCCTCTCCATTTCCCCCATTTCCCTCTTCCTTTCCTCCATTCCCCCTCTCCCTTTCCTCTATTCCCACTCTCCGTTCATCCATTCCCCCTCTCATCCATCCCCTCTCACTTTCCTTCGTTCCACTCTCCCTTCCGCTCATCGTAGATTTGAAGTAATCTATAGATAGCATGAAAGTGCGTGCTATAGTGTAGAGTTGTCCTGTGTATCTATGACGTGTCCATGAAAGTGCGTGATATAGTGTAGAGTTGTCCTGTGTATCTATGACGTGTCCATGAAAGTGCGTGATATAGTGTAGAGTTGTCCTGTGTATCTATGACGTGTCCATGAAAGTGCGTGATATAGTGTAGAGTTGTCCGTGTGTATCTATGACTTGTCCATGAAAGTGCGTGATATAGTGTAGAGTTGTCTTGTGTATCTATGACTTGTCCATGAAAGTGCGTGATATAGTGTAGAGTTGTCTTGTGTATCTATGACTTGTCCATGAAAGTGCGTGATATAGTGTAGAGTTGTTCTTGTGTATCTATGACTTGTCCATGGAAGTGCGTGATATAGTGTAGAGTTGTCCGTGTGTATCTATGACTTGTTCATGAAAGTGCGTGATATAGTGTAGAGTTGTCCGTGTGTATCTATGACTTGTCCATGGAAGTGCGTGATATAGTGTAGAGTTGTCGTGTGTATCTATGACTTGTTCATGAAAGTGCGTGATATAGTGTAGAGTTGTCCTGTGTATCTATGACTTGTCCATGAAAGTGCGTGATATAGTGTAGAGTTGTCCTGTGTATCTATGACTTTTCATGAAAGTGCGTGATATAGTGTAGAGTTGTCGTGTGTATCTATGACTTGTTCATGAAAGTGCGTGATATAGTGTAGAGTTGTCGTGTGTATCTATGACTTGTCCATGAAAGTGCGTGATATAGTGTAGAGTTGTCGTGTGTGTATCTATGACTTGTCCATGAAAGTGCGTGATATAGTGTAGAGTTGTCGTGTGTGTATCTATGACTTGTTCATGAAAGTGCGTGATATAGTGTAGAGTTGTCCTGTGTATCTATGACTTGTCCATGAAAGTGCGTGATATAGTGTAGAGTTGTCCGTGTGTATCTATGACTTGTCCATGGAAGTGCGTGATATAGTGTAGAGTTGTCTTGTGTATCTATGACTTGTTCAAGAAAGTGCGTGATATAGTGTAGAGTTGTCCCTGTGTATCTATGACTTGTCCATGGAAGTGCGTGATATAGTGTAGAGTTGTCCGCGTGTATCTATGACTTGTCCATGGAAGTGCGTGATATAGTGTAGAGGTATGACATGTAAAATGGTAAAGTAATGGTTGGTTAGTAATAATTGGACTGCTATGTTATGTGCCATGTTCATTGTATCGTGTAGACGGATCGAGGGAATTCCAGTGATGTTTAGCATGTAATCGGACTGTGGGAATTCCAGGGATGTTTAGCATGTAATCGGACTGTGGGAATTCCAGGGTTGTTTGGCATGTAATCGGACTGTGGGAATTCCAGGGATGTTTAGCATGTAATCGGACTGTGGGAATTCCAGGGATGTTTGGCGTGTAATCGGACTGTGGGAATTCCTCTTTGACCCCGGAATATGTTGCATGTAATCGGACTGTGGGAATTCCTCTTTGACCCCGGAATGTTTTGCATGTAATCGGACTGTGGGAATTCCTCTTTGACCCCGGAATGATTGGCATGTAATCGGACTGTGGGAATTCCTCTTTGACCCCGGAATGATTGGCATGTAATCGGACTGTGGGAATTCCTCTTTGACCCCGGGATGATTGGCATGTAATCGGACTGTGGGAATTCCTCTTTGACCCCGGGATGTTTGGCTGTATGTAATCGGACTATTGGAATTCCACTTTGACCCATTTGATGTGTGAAAGAAGGTTATGAGAGATATCGATCAGTTACTGCCCCTGAATACACTATAAACGTAGATAGGTCCTATTAAGTGTTTTCCTCTGTTTTTATCGTCGTCTTTCACAACATGCTAGCAATTTTATACCACTATCGCTTCTTATGATTATTAAATTACTATATCTCGACAGATCTACTACAGTATATGCAATGGGTACTTATTTCTAAAAGAATGTTAGCACTTAATTAACACGGTTAACATTTATCATATCGCAACATCTGGTTATGGAACAACAGTAAAAATAAAGGATTCTAACTAAAAGGACCTTCACATTTTGGAATAAATCAGACTTTATCTGTCAAGGGAGGTAATAGAACATTAGAGATGTCTCTCATTGCAACACGCACGCACGCAGCACGCACGCACGCACACACACGCACACACACACGCACACCAGGCCAGCACTACAATACAAGTATACGACAGTATGTTCCTTGTTCGTTCCATTGGCTCCAAGAGCATACATTAACTTATAGAGTTCTGAAAAGTAGCAAGTTACAATTAAATAATTAAAGCTTATTAAAATTGATATTTACTCTTGGCTAGACGGAATGGTGGGTGCCATGCTTTCGATTGAAAGAAGATACCTGTTATATACATCTATTTGTTTGACAAGGTCGTTAACTATTTGAATGAAATAATTGAAATAAAAGATCTCAGTACATTTGAGTGGGTCTGTGATATTTGAGTGGGTCTGTGATGTTTGAGTGGGTCTGTGATATTTGAGTGGGTCTGTGATGTTTAAGTAGGTCTGTGATGTTTGAGTGCGTATGCAATTTAAGCGGGTCTGTGATGTTTGAGTGGGTCTGTGATGTTTGAGTGGGTATGTGATGTTCGAGTGGGTCTGTGATGTTTGAGTTGGTCTGTGATGTTTGAGTGGGTCTGTGATGTTTGAGTGGGTATGTGATGTTTAAGTGGGTATGTGATGTTTGAGTGGGTTTGAGTGGATATGTGATGTTTGAGTGGGTCTGTGATATTTGAGTGGGGTCTGTGATGTTTGAGTGGGTCTGTGATATTTGAGTGGATCTGTGATGTTTGAGTGGGTCTGTGATATTTGAGTGGGTCTGTGATGTTTGAGTGGGTATGTGATGTTTGAGTTGGTCTGTGATGTTTGGGTGGGTATGTGATATTTGAGTGGGTATGTGATATTTAAGCGGGTCTGTGATGTTTGAGTTGGTCTGTGATGTTTGAGTGGGTCTGTGATGTTTGAGTGGGTATGTGATGTTTGAGTGGGTATGTGATGTTTGAGTGGGTATGTGATGTTTTAGTGGATATGTGATGTTTGAGTTGGTCTGTATTATTTGAGTTGGTCTGTTATGTTTGAGTGGGTATGTGATATTTGAGTGGGTATGTGATATTTAAGCGGGTCTGTGATGTTTGAGTTGGTCTGTGATGTTTGAGTGGGTATGTGATGTTTGAGTGGGTATGTGATGTTTGAGTGGGTATGTGATGTTTGAGTGGGTTTGAGTGGATATGTGATGTTTGAGTGGGTTTGAGTGGATCTGTGATGTTTGAGTGGGTCTGTGATATTTGAGTGGGTCTGTGATGTTTGAGTGGGTCTGTGATGTTTGAGTGGGTCTGTGATGTTTGAGTTGGTCTGTGTTGTTTGAGTGGAGCTGTGATGTTTGAGTGGGTCTGTATTATTTGAGTTGGTCTGTGATGTTTGAGTGTGTATGTGATGTTTGAGTGGGTCTGTGATGTTTGAGTTGGTCTGTGATGTTTGAGTGGGTCTGTATTATTTGTGTTGGTCTGCTATGTTTGAGTGGGTATGTGATGTTTGAGTGGGTATGTGATGTTTGAGTGGGTATGTGATGTTTGAGTGAGTTTGAGTGGATCTGTGATGTTTGAGTGGGTCTGTGATATTTGACTTGGTCTGTGATGTTTGAGTGGGTCTGTATTATTTGTGTTGGTCTGCTATGTTTGAGTGGGTATGTGATGTTTGAGTGGGTATGTGATGTTTGAGTGGGTATGTGATGTTTGAGTGAGTTTGAGTGGATCTGTGATGTTTGAGTGGGTCTGTGATATTTGACTTGGTCTGTGATGTTTGAGTGGGTATGTGATGTTTGAGTGGGTCTGTGATGTTTGGGTGGGTCTGTGATGTTTGAGTTGGTCTGTATTATTTGAGTTGGTATGTGATGTTTGAGTGGGTCTGTGATGTATGAGTTGGTCTGTGATATTTGAGTGGGTCTGTGATGTGTGGGTGGGTCTGTGATGTCTGAGTGGGTCTGTGATGTTTGAGTGGGTCTGTGATATTTGAGTGGGTCTGTGATGTTTAAGTAGGTCTGTGATGTTTGAGTGCGTATGCAATTTAAGCGGGTCTGTGATGTTTGAGTGGGTCTGTGATGTTTGAGTGGGTATGTGATGTTTGAGTGGGTCTGTGATGTTTGAGTGGTTGTGTGTTTGGTGGGTTGTGTGTTTGTGGGTATGTGATTTGTTGTGGGTATGTGATGTTTGAGTGGGTTGTGATTTTTGAGTCTGTGATGTTTGAGGGGTTGTGTGTTTGAGTGGGTCTGTGATGTTTGAGTGGGTTGTGATGTTTGAGTGGGTCTGTGATGTTTGAGTGGGTATGTGATTTGAGTGGGTCTGTGATGTTTGAGTGGGTCTGTGATGTTTGAGTGGGTATGTGATGTTTGAGTGGGTCTGTGATGTTTGAGTTGGTCTGTGATGTTTGAGTGGGTCTGTGATGTTTGAGTGGGTATGTGATGTTTAAGTGGGTATGTGATGTTTGAGTGGGTTTGAGTGGATATGTGATGTTTGAGTGGGTCTGTGATATTTGAGTGGGGTCTGTGATGTTTGAGTGGGTCTGTGATATTTGAGTGGATCTGTGATGTTTGAGTGGGTCTGTGATATTTGAGTGGGTCTGTGATGTTTGAGTGGGTATGTGATGTTTGAGTTGGTCTGTGATGTGTGGGTGGTCTGTGATGTTTGAGTGGGTCTGTGATGTTTGAGTTGTTCTGTATTATTTGAGTTGGTCTGTTATGTTTGAGTGGGTATGTGATATTTGAGTGGGTATGTGATATGTAAGCGGGTCTGTGATGTTTGAGTTGGTCTGTGATGTTTGAGTGGGTATGTGATGTTTGAGTGGGTATGTGATGTTTGAGTGGGTATGTGATGTTTGAGTGGGTTTGAGTGGATCTGTGATGTTTGAGTGGGTTTGAGTGGATCTGTGATGTTTGAGTGGGTCTGTGATATTTGAGTGGTCTGTGATGTTTGAGTGGGTCTGTGATGTTTGAGTGGGTCTGTGATGTTTGAGTTGGTCTGTGTTGTTTGAGTGGATCTGTGATGTTTGAGTGGGTCTGTATTATTTGAGTTGGTCTGTTATGTTTGAGTGGGTCTGTGATGTTTGAGTGGGTCTGTGATGTTTGAGTGGGTCTGTATTATTTGTGTTGGTCTGTGATGCTTGAGTGGGTATGTGATGTTTGAGTGGGTATGTGATATTTGAGTGGGTATGTGATATTTAAGCGGGTCTGTGATGTTTGAGTTGGTCTGTGATGTTTGAGTGGGTATGTGATGTTTGAGTGGGTATGTGATGTTTGAGTGGGTATGTGATGTTTGAGTGGGTCTGTATTATTTGTGTTGGTCTGTGATGTTTGAGTGGGTATGTGATGTTTGAGTGGGTATGTGATATTTGAGTGGGTATGTGATATTTAAGCGGGTCTGTGATGTTTGAGTTGGTCTGTGATGTTTGAGTGGGTCTGTGATGTTTGAGTGGGTATGTGATGTTTGAGTGGGTATGTGATGTTTGAGTGGGTATGTGATGTTTTAGTGGATATGTGATGTTTGAGTTGGTCTGTATTATTTGAGTTGGTCTGTTATGTTTGAGTGGGTATGTGATATTTGAGTGGGTATGTGATATTTAAGCGGGTCTGTGATGTTTGAGTTGGTCTGTGATGTTTGAGTGGGTCTGTGATGTTTGAGTGGGTATGTGATGTTTGAGTGGGTATGTGATGTTTGAGTGGGTATGTGATGTTTGAGTGGGTCTGTGATGTTTGAGTTGGTCTGTGATGTTTGAGTGGGTCTGTGATGTTTGAGTGGGTATGTGATGTTTGAATGGTCTGTGATGTTTGAGTTGGTCTGTGTTTTGAGTGGAGCTGTGATGTTTGAGTGGGTCTGTATTATTTGAGTTGGTCTGTGATGTTTGAGTGTGTATGTGATGTTTGAGTGGGTCTGTGATGTTTGAGTTGGTCTGTGATGTTTGAGTGGGTCTGTATTATTTGTGTTGGTCTGTTATGTTTGAGTGGGTATGTGATGTTTGAGTGGGTATGTGATGTTTGAGTGGGTATGTGATGTTTGAGTGGTTTGGTGGTCTGTGATGTTTGAGTGGGTCTGTGATATTTGATTTGGTCTGTGATGTTTGAGTGGGTCTGTATTATTTGTGTTGGTCTGCTATGTTTGAGTGGGTATGTGATGTTTGAGTGGGTATGTGATGTTTGAGTGGGTATGTGATGTTTGAGTGAGTTTGAGTGGATCTGTGATGTTTGAGTGGGTCTGTGATATTTGACTTGGTCTGTGATGTTTGAGTGGGTATGTGATGTTTGAGTGGGTCTGTGATGTTTGGGTGGGTCTGTGATGTTTGAGTTGGTCTGTATTATTTGAGTTGGTATGTGATGTTTGAGTGGGTCTGTGATGTATGAGTTGGTCTGTGATATTTGAGTGGGTCTGTGATGTGTGGGTGGGTCTGTGATGTCTGAGTGGGTCTGTGATGTTTGAGTGGGTCTGTGATATTTGAGTGGGTCTGTGATGTTTAAGTAGGTCTGTGATGTTTGAGTGTGTATGCAATTTAAGCGGGTCTGTGATGTTTGAGTGGGTCTGTGATGTTTGAGTGGGTATGTGATGTTTGAGTGGGTATGTGATGTTTGAGTTGGTCTGTGATGTTTGAGTGGGTCTGTGATGTTTGAGTGGGTATGTGATGTTTAAGTGGGTATGTGATGTTTGAGTGGGTTTGAGTGGATATGTGATGTTTGAGTGGGTCTGTGATATTTGAGTGGGGTCTGTGATGTTTGAGTGGGTCTGTGATATTTGAGTGGATCTGTGATGTTTGAGTGGGTCTGTGATATTTGAGTGGGTCTGTGATGTTTGAGTGGGTATGTGATGTTTGAGTTGGTCTGTGATGTGTGGGTGGGTCTGTGATGTTTGAGTGGGTCTGTGATGTTTGAGTTGTTCTGTATTATTTGAGTTGGTCTGTTATGTTTGAGTGGGTATGTGATATTTGAGTGGGTATGTGATATGTAAGCGGGTCTGTGATGTTTGAGTTGGTCTGTGATGTTTGAGTGGGTCTGTGATGTTTGAGTGGGTATGTGATGTTTGAGTGGGTATGTGATGTTTGAGTGGGTTTGAGTGGATCTGTGATGTTTGAGTGGGTTTGAGTGGATCTGTGATGTTTGAGTGGGTCTGTGATATTTCAGTGGTCTGTGATGTTTGAGTGGGTCTGTGATGTTTGAGTGGGTCTGTGATGTTTGAGTTGGTCTGTGTTGTTTGAGTGGATCTGTGATGTTTGAGTGGGTCTGTATTATTTGAGTTGGTCTGTTATGTTTGAGTGGGTCTGTGATGTTTGAGTGGGTCTGTGATGTTTGAGTGGATCTGTATTATTTGTGTTGGTCTGTGATGCTTGAGTGGGTATGTGATGTTTGAGTGGGTATGTGATATTTGAGTGGGTATGTGATATTTAAGCGGGTCTGTGATGTTTGAGTTGGTCTGTGATGTTTGAGTGGGTTGTGATGTTTGAGTTGGTATGTGATGTTTGAGTGGGTATGTGATGTTTGAGTGGGTTGTGATGTTTTAGTGGGTATGTGATGTTTGAGTTGGTCTGTATTATTTGAGTTGGTCTGTTATGTTTGAGTGGGTATGTGATATTTGAGTGGGTATGTGATGTTTTAGTGGGTATGTGATGTTTGAGTTGGTCTGTGATGTTTGAGTGGGTCTGTGATGTTTGAGTGGGTATGTGATGTTTGAGTGGGTATGTGATATTTGAGTGGGTATGTGATATTTAAGCGGGTCTGTGATGTTTGAGTTGGTCTGTGATGTTTGAGTGGGTCTGTGATGTTTGAGTGGGTATGTGATGTTTGAGTGGGTATGTGATGTTTGAGTGGGTATGTGATGTTTTAGTGGATATGTGATGTTTGAGTTGGTCTGTATTATTTGAGTTGGTCTGTTATGTTTGAGTGGGTATGTGATATTTGAGTGGGTATGTGATATTTAAGCGGGTCTGTGATGTTTGAGTTGGTCTGTGATGTTTGAGTGGGTCTGTGATGTTTGAGTGGGTATGTGATGTTTGAGTGGGTATGTGATATTTGAGTGGGTATGTGATATTTAAGCGGGTCTGTGATGTTTGAGTTGGTCTGTGATGTTTGAGTGGGTCTGTGATGTTTGAGTGGGTATGTGATGTTTGAGTGGGTATGTGATGTTTGAGTGGGTATGTGATGTTTTAGTGGATATGTGATGTTTGAGTTGGTCTGTATTATTTGAGTTGGTCTGTGATGTTTGAGTTGGTCTGTGATGTTTGAGTGGGTCTGTATTATTTGTGTTTGTCTGCTATGTTTGAGTGGGTATGTGATGTTTGAGTGGGTATGTGATGTTTGAGTGGGTATGTGATGTTTGAGTGAGTTTGAGTGGATCTGTGATGTTTGAGTGGGTCTGTGATATTTGACTTGGTCTGTGATGTTTGAGTGGGTCTGTATTATTTGTGTTGGTCTGCTATGTTTGAGTGGGTATGTGATGTTTGAGTGGGTATGTGATGTTTGAGTGGGTATGTGATGTTTGAGTGAGTTTGAGTGGATCTGTGATGTTTGAGTGGGTCTGTGATATTTGACTTGGTCTGTGATGTTTGAGTGGGTATGTGATGTTTGAGTGGGTCTGTGATGTTTGGGTGGGTCTGTGATGTTTGAGTTGGTCTGTATTATTTGAGTTGGTATGTGATGTTTGAGTGGGTCTGTGATGTATGAGTTGGTCTGTGATATTTGAGTGGGTCTGTGATGTGTGGGTGGGTCTGTGATGTCTGAGTGGGTCTGTGATGTTTGAGTTGGTCTGTGTTGTTTGAGTGGAGCTGTGATGTTTGATTGGGTATGTGATGTTTGAGTGGGTCTGTGATGTTTGAGTGGATCTGTGATGTTTGAGTGGATCTGTGATGTTTGAGTTGGTCTGTGATGTTTGAGTTAGTCTGCGTTATTTGAGTTGGTCTGCGTTATTTGAGTTGGTCTGCGTTATTTGAGTTGGTCTGCGTTATTTGAGTTGGTCTGCGTTATTTGAGTTAGTCTGCGTTATTTGAGTTGGTCTGCGTTATTTGAGTTGGTCTGCGTTATTTGAGTTAGTCTGCGTTATTTGAGTTTATTGTGTTCAGTTTAATCTTATTTTATTTTGCTCTATCATGTCACATACAATATATACAAAGAAAGCAATAATGAGTCGAGCCACAAGTTCTTACAACATTAGAGACGGCTCTTCCCAATTGTATATGTGATATATTGGCAGGAGAATTGTGTTGTTTCATGTACACACGTGTGTTTTCATGTATGCACGTGTCGTTACGTGTAGTTATGTGTTGTTTCGTGCATACAAGTGTTGTGTCATGTACACACGTGTTGTTTCATGTATACACGTGTTTGTCATGTATACACGTGCTGTTTCATGTATGGTATTTGAGCTCGTTACAACTTGTGCAAACACTATGCTTATATACATAGACAGATGTCCTTGCAGCAAACACTATACTTATATACATAGACATATGTCCTTGCAGCAAACACTATACTTATATACATAGACAGATGTCCTTGCAGCAAACACTATACTTATATACATAGACAGATGTCCTTGCAGCAAACGCTATACTTATATACATAGACAGATGTCCTTGCAGCAAACACTATACGTATATAAATAGACAGATGTCCTTGCAGCAAACACTATACTTATATTACACCCATTCACCACGAGATATAGCTCCTTACACCCATTCACCTCGAGATATAGTTCCTTACACCCATTCACCTCGAGATATAGCTCCTTACACCCATTCACCTCGAGATATAGTTCCTTACACCCATTCAACACGAGATATAGCTCCTTACACCCATTCACCTCGAGATATAGCTCCTTACACCCATTCATCTCGAGATATAGTTCCTTACACCCATTCACCTCGAGATATAGCTCCTTACACCCATTCACCTCGAGATATAGCTCCCTTACACCCATTCACCTCGAGATATAGCTCCTTACACCATTCAACACGAGATATAGCTCCTTACACCCATTCACCTCGAGATCTAGCTCCTTACACCCATTCACCACGTGATATAGCTCCTTACACCCATTCTCCTCGAGATATAGCTCCTTACACCCATTCACCTCGAGATATAGCTCCCTTACACCCATTCACCTCGAGATATAGCTCCTTACACCCATTCACCTTGAGATATAGCTCCTTACACCCATTCACCACGAGATATAGCTCCTTACACCCATTCATCACGAGATAGAGCTCCTTACACCCATTCACCACGAGATATAGCTCCTTACACCCATTCAACACGAGATATAGCTCCTTACACCCATTCACCTCGAGATACAGCTCCTTACACCCATTCACCACGAGATATAGCTCCTTACACCCATTCATCTCGAGATATAGTTCCTTGCACCCATTCACCACGAGATATAGCTCCTTACACCCATTCATCTCGAGATATAGTTCCTTACACCCATTCACCACGAGATATAGATCCTTACACCCATTCATCTCGAGATATAGTTCCTTACACCCATTCACCTCGAGATATAGCTCCCTTACACCCATTCACCTCGAGATATAGCTCCTTACACCCATTCATCTCGAGATATAGTTCCTTACACCCATTCACCTCGAGATATAGCTCCTTACACCCATTCAACACGAGATATAGTTCCTTACACCCATTCACCTCGAGATATAGCTCCACACACCCTTCACCTCGAGATATAGCTCCTTACACCCATTCACCTCGAGATATAGCTCCTTACACCCATTCACCTCGAGATATAGCTCCCTTACACCCATTCTCCTCGAGATATAGCTCCTTACACCCATTCTCCTCGAGATCTAGCTCCTTACACCCATTCACCACGTGATATAGCTCCTTACACCCATTCACCTCGAGATACAGCTCCTTACACCCATTCACCTCGAGATATAGCTCCTTACACCCATTCACCTCGAGATATAGCTCCCTTACACCCATTCACCACGAGATATAGCTCCTTACACCCATGCTCCTCGAGATATAGCTCCTTACACCTGAGATATAGCTCCTTACACCTCGAGATATAGCTCCCTTACACCCATTCTCCTCGAGATATAGCTCCTTACACCCATTCACCACGTGATATAGCTCCTTACACCCATTCACCACGTGATATAGCTCCTTACACCCATTCACCACGTGATATAGCTCCTTACACCCATTCATCTCGAGATATAGCTCCATACACCCATTCACCTCGAGATATAGCTCCTTACACCCATTCACCACGTGATATAGCTCCTTACACCCATTCACCACGTGATATAGCTCCTTACACCCATTCACCACGTGATATAGCTCCTTACACCCATTCACCACGTGATATAGGTCCTTACACCCATTCACCACGTGATATAGCTCCTTACACCCATTCACCACGTGATATAGGTCCTTACACCCATTCACCACGTGATATAGCTCCTTACACCCATTGCTACATCTCTAGTTTTACTGCAATCTGGGAATGTCTTTACTTTCGAGTTTTCAGAAAATATTGTAGGACAGGTCAGGTCATGACCTACATTGCCTAATGGATAACACTTCCCTCGGTAGTTGTACACTAGAGAACACTTCCCTCGGTAGTTGTACACTAGAGAACACGTAGTTGTACACTAGAGAACACTTCCCTCGGTAGTTGTACACTAGAAACTTGCGTCTTTCTCGTGACCGCATACACAATTTAAATTAACATGTACGACTGATAAAATTTGTTATTATCGGCATCATCAAGAGCTGTCCCCTCGAGCATGTCTCCGCGTGGTATGCCGCGATACCATTGATTAACAGCAGGTCTCCGCGTGGTATGCCGCGATACCATTGATTAACAGAGCACAATACGTGTAACATGTCTATCTCTATATCTCTTAATGTGATAAACTCAATTAATCTCACTTAGCTGATAGTTCAATAAAGTGTACGAGTAAATGTTATTAAAATTAAAAGAACGTCGAATGTAGCGTCGATGTGTGGTCGAATGTAGCGTCGATGTGTGGTCGATGTGTGGTCGAATGTAGCGTCGATGTGTGGTCGAATGTAGCGTCGATGTGTGGTCGAGTGTAGAGTCGATGTGTGGTCGAATGTAGCGTCGATGTGTGGTCGAATGTAGCGTCGATGTGTGGTCGAATATGTTGTCGAATGTAGCGTCGATGTGTGGTCGAGTGTAGAGTCGATGTGTGGTCGAGTGTAGCGTCGATGTGTGGTCGAATGTAGCTTCGATGTGTGGTCGAGTGTAGCGTCGATGTGTAGTCGAGTGTAGCGTAGATGTGTGGTCGAGTGTAGAGTCGATGTGTGGTCGAGTTTGGCGTCGATATGTTGTCGAATGTAGCGTCGATGTGTAGTCGAGTGTAGCGTAGATGTGTGGTCGAGTTTGGCGTCAATATGTTGTCGAATGTAGCGTCGATGTGTGGTCGAGTTTGGCGTCGATATGTTGTCGAATGTAGCGTCGATGTGTAGTCGAGTGTAGCGTAGATGTGTGGTCGAGTTTGGCGTCAATATGTTGTCGAATGTAGCGTCGATGTGTGGTCGAGTTTGGCGTCGATATGTTGTCGAATGTAGCGTCGATGTGTGGTCGAGTGTAGCGTCGATGTGTGGTCGAGTGTAGCTTCGATGTTTTGTCGAATGTAGCGTCGATGTGTGGTCGAGTTTGGCGTCGATATGTTGTCGAATGTAGCGTCGATGTGTGGTCGAGTGTAGCGTCGATGTGTGGTCGAGTGTAGCTTCGATGTTTTGTCGAGTGTAGCGTCGATGTGTAGTCGAGTGTAGCGTCGATGTGTGGTCGAGTGTAGCGTCGATGTGTGGTCGAGTGTAGCGTCGATGTGTGGTCGAATGTAGCGTCGATGTGTGGTCGAGTGTAGCGTCGATGTGTGGTCGAGTGTAGCGTCGATGTGTGGTCGAATGTAGCGTCGATGTGTGGTCGAGTGTAGCGTCGATGTGTGGTCGAATGTAGCGTCGATGTGTGGTCGAGTGTAGCGTCGATGTGTGGTCGAGTGTAGCGTCGATGTGTGGTCGAATGTAGCGTCGATGTGTGGTCGAATGTAGCGTCGATGTGTGGTCGAGTGTAGAGTCGATGTGTGGTCGAATGTAGCGTCGATGTGTGGTCGAATGTAGCGTCGATGTGTGGTCGAGTGTAGAGTCGATGTGTGGTCGAGTGTAGCGTCGATGTGTGGTCGAATGTAGCGTCGATGTGTGGTCGAGTGTAGCGTCGATGTGTAGTCGAGTGTAGCGTAGATGTGTGGTCGAGTGTAGAGTCGATGTGTGGTCGAGTTTGGCGTCGATATGTTGTCGAATGTAGCGTCGATGTGTAGTCGAGTGTAGCGTAGATGTGTGGTCGAGTTTGGCGTCAATATGTTGTCGAATGTAGCGTCGATGTGTGGTCGAGTTTGGCGTCGATATGTTGTCGAATGTAGCGTCGATGTGTAGTCGAGTGTAGCGTAGATGTGTGGTCGAGTTTGGCGTCAATATGTTGTCGAATGTAGCGTCGATGTGTGGTCGAGTGTAGCGTCGATGTGTGGTCGAGTGTAGCTTCGATGTTTTGTCGAGTGTAGCGTCGATGTGTGGTCGAGTGTAGCGTCGATGTGTGGTCGAGTGTAGCGTCGATGTGTTGTCGAATGTAGCGTCGATGTGTGGTCGAGTGTAGCGTCGATATGTGGTCAAGTGTAGCGTCGATATGTGGTCGAGTGTAGAGTCGATGTGTGGTCGAGTGTAGAGTCGATGTGTGGTCGAGTGTAGAGTCGATGTGTGGTCGAGTGTAGCGTCGATATGTGGTCGAGTGTAGCGTCGATATGTGGTCGAGTGTAGAGTCGATGTGTGGTCGAGTGTAGAGTCGATGTGTGGTCGAGTGTAGCGTCGATATGTGGTCGAGTGTAGCGTCGATATGTGGTCGAGTGTAGAGTCGATGTGTGGTCGAGTGTAGAGTCGATGTGTGGTCGAGTGTAGCGTCGATATGTGGTCGAGTGTAGAGTCGATGTGTGGTCGAGTTTGGCGTCGATATGTGGTCGAGTGTAGCGTCGATGTGTGGTCGAGTGTAGCGTCGATATGTGGTCGAGTGTAGAGTCGATGTGTGGTCGAGTTTGGCGTCGATATGTTGT
>CM026388.1:4137552-4182786 GCA_014843695.1 Archivesica marissinica | reverse complement strand
TGTATCTATGACTTGTCCATGAAAGTGCGTGATATAGTGTAGAGTTGTCCGTGTGTATCTATGACTTGTCCATGGAAGTGCGTGATATAGTGTAGAGTTGTCTTGTGTATCTATGACTTGTTCAAGAAAGTGCGTGATATAGTGTAGAGTTGTCCCTGTGTATCTATGACTTGTCCATGGAAGTGCGTGATATAGTGTAGAGTTGTCCGCGTGTATCTATGACTTGTCCATGGAAGTGCGTGATATAGTGTAGAGGTATGACATGTAAAATGGTAAAGTAATGGTTGGTTAGTAATAATTGGACTGCTATGTTATGTGCCATGTTCATTGTATCGTGTAGACGGATCGAGGGAATTCCAGGGATGTTTAGCATGTAATCGGACTGTGGGAATTCCAGGGATGTTTAGCATGTAATCGGACTGTGGGAATTCCAGGGTTGTTTGGCATGTAATCGGACTGTGGGAATTCCAGGGATGTTTAGCATGTAATCGGACTGTGGGAATTCCAGGGATGTTTGGCGTGTAATCGGACTGTGGGAATTCCTCTTTGACCCCGGAATATGTTGCATGTAATCGGACTGTGGGAATTCCTCTTTGACCCCGGAATGTTTTGCATGTAATCGGACTGTGGGAATTCCTCTTTGACCCCGGAATGATTGGCATGTAATCGGACTGTGGGAATTCCTCTTTGACCCCGGAATGATTGGCATGTAATCGGACTGTGGGAATTCCTCTTTGACCCCGGGATGATTGGCATGTAATCGGACTGTGGGAATTCCTCTTTGACCCCGGGATGTTTGGCTGTATGTAATCGGACTATTGGAATTCCACTTTGACCCATTTGATGTGTGAAAGAAGGTTATGAGAGATATCGATCAGTTACTGCCCCTGAATACACTATAAACGTAGATAGGTCCTATTAAGTGTTTTCCTCTGTTTTTATCGTCGTCTTTCACAACATGCTAGCAATTTTATACCACTATCGCTTCTTATGATTATTAAATTACTATATCTCGACAGATCTACTACAGTATATGCAATGGGTACTTATTTCTAAAAGAATGTTAGCACTTAATTAACACGGTTAACATTTATCATATCGCAACATCTGGTTATGGAACAACAGTAAAAATAAAGGATTCTAACTAAAAGGACCTTCACATTTTGGAATAAATCAGACTTTATCTGTCAAGGGAGGTAATAGAACATTAGAGATGTCTCTCATTGCAACACGCACGCACGCAGCACGCACGCACGCACACACACGCACACCAGGCCAGCACTACAATACAAGTATACGACAGTATGTTCCTTGTTCGTTCCATTGGCTCCAAGAGCATACATTAACTTATAGAGTTCTGAAAAGTAGCAAGTTACAATTAAATAATTAAAGCTTATTAAAATTGATATTTACTCTTGGCTAGACGGAATGGTGGGTGCCATGCTTTCGATTGAAAGAAGATACCTGTTATATACACCTATTTGTTTGACAAGGTCGTTAACTATTTGAATGAAATAATTGAAATAAAAGATCTCAGTACATTTGAGTGGGTCTGTGATATTTGAGTGGGTCTGTGATGTTTGAGTGGGTCTGTGATATTTGAGTGGGTCTGTGATGTTTAAGTAGGTCTGTGATGTTTGAGTGCGTATGCAATTTAAGCGGGTCTGTGATGTTTGAGTGGGTCTGTGATGTTTGAGTGGGTATGTGATGTTCGAGTGGGTCTGTGATGTTTGAGTTGGTCTGTGATGTTTGAGTGGGTCTGTGATGTTTGAGTGGGTATGTGATGTTTAAGTGGGTATGTGATGTTTGAGTGGGTTTGAGTGGATATGTGATGTTTGAGTGGGTCTGTGATATTTGAGTGGGGTCTGTGATGTTTGAGTGGGTCTGTGATATTTGAGTGGATCTGTGATGTTTGAGTGGGTCTGTGATATTTGAGTGGGTCTGTGATGTTTGAGTGGGTATGTGATGTTTGAGTTGGTCTGTGATGTTTGGGTGGGTATGTGATATTTGAGTGGGTATGTGATATTTAAGCGGGTCTGTGATGTTTGAGTTGGTCTGTGATGTTTGAGTGGGTCTGTGATGTTTGAGTGGGTATGTGATGTTTGAGTGGGTATGTGATGTTTGAGTGGGTATGTGATGTTTTAGTGGATATGTGATGTTTGAGTTGGTCTGTATTATTTGAGTTGGTCTGTTATGTTTGAGTGGGTATGTGATATTTGAGTGGGTATGTGATATTTAAGCGGGTCTGTGATGTTTGAGTTGGTCTGTGATGTTTGAGTGGGTATGTGATGTTTGAGTGGGTATGTGATGTTTGAGTGGGTATGTGATGTTTGAGTGGGTTTGAGTGGATATGTGATGTTTGAGTGGGTTTGAGTGGATCTGTGATGTTTGAGTGGGTCTGTGATATTTGAGTGGGTCTGTGATGTTTGAGTGGGTCTGTGATGTTTGAGTGGGTCTGTGATGTTTGAGTTGGTCTGTGTTGTTTGAGTGGAGCTGTGATGTTTGAGTGGGTCTGTATTATTTGAGTTGGTCTGTGATGTTTGAGTGTGTATGTGATGTTTGAGTGGGTCTGTGATGTTTGAGTTGGTCTGTGATGTTTGAGTGGGTCTGTATTATTTGTGTTGGTCTGCTATGTTTGAGTGGGTATGTGATGTTTGAGTGGGTATGTGATGTTTGAGTGGGTATGTGATGTTTGAGTGAGTTTGAGTGGATCTGTGATGTTTGAGTGGGTCTGTGATATTTGACTTGGTCTGTGATGTTTGAGTGGGTCTGTATTATTTGTGTTGGTCTGCTATGTTTGAGTGGGTATGTGATGTTTGAGTGGGTATGTGATGTTTGAGTGGGTATGTGATGTTTGAGTGAGTTTGAGTGGATCTGTGATGTTTGAGTGGGTCTGTGATATTTGACTTGGTCTGTGATGTTTGAGTGGGTATGTGATGTTTGAGTGGGTCTGTGATGTTTGAGTGGGTCTGTGATGTTTGAGTTGGTCTGTATTATTTGAGTTAGTATGTGATGTTTGAGTGGGTCTGTGATGTATGAGTTTGTCTGTGATATTTGAGTGGGTCTGTGATGTGTGGGTGGGTCTGTGATGTCTGAGTGGGTCTGTGATGTTTGAGTGGGTCTGTGATATTTGAGTGGGTCTGTGATGTTTAAGTAGGTCTGTGATGTTTGAGTGCGTATGCAATTTAAGCGGGTCTGTGATGTTTGAGTGGGTCTGTGATGTTTGAGTGGGTATGTGATGTTTGAGTGGGTCTGTGATGTTTGAGTTGGTCTGTGATGTTTGAGTGGGTCTGTGATGTTTGAGTGGGTATGTGATGTTTAAGTGGGTATGTGATGTTTGAGTGGGTTTGAGTGGATATGTGATGTTTGAGTGGGTCTGTGATATTTGAGTGGGGTCTGTGATGTTTGAGTGGGTCTGTGATATTTGAGTGGATCTGTGATGTTTGAGTGGGTCTGTGATATTTGAGTGGGTCTGTGATGTTTGAGTGGGTATGTGATGTTTGAGTTGGTCTGTGATGTGTGGGTGGGTATGTGATGTTTGAGTGGGTCTGTGATGTTTGAGTTGTTCTGTATTATTTGAGTTGGTCTGTTATGTTTGAGTGGGTCTGTGATGTTTGAGTGGGTATGTGATGTTTGAGTGGGTATGTGATGTTTGAGTGGTTTGAGTGGATCTGTGACGTTTGAGTGGGTTTGAGTGGATCTGTGATGTTTGAGTGGGTCTGTGATATTTGAGTGGTCTGTGATGTTTGAGTGGGTCTGTGATGTTTGAGTGGGTCTGTGATGTTTGAGTTGGTCTGTGTTGTTTGAGTGGATCTGTGATGTTTGAGTGGGTCTGTATTATTTGAGTTGGTCTGTTATGTTTGAGTGGGTCTGTGATGTTTGAGTGGGTCTGTGATGTTTGAGTGGGTCTGTATTATTTGTGTTGGTCTGTGATGCTTGAGTGGGTATGTGATGTTTGAGTGGGTATGTGATATTTGAGTGGGTATGTGATATTTAAGCGGGTCTGTGATGTTTGAGTTGGTCTGTGATGTTTGAGTGGGTCTGTGATGTTTGAGTGGGTATGTGATGTTTGAGTGGGTATGTGATGTTTGAGTGGGTCTGTATTATTTGTGTTGGTCTGTGATGTTTGAGTGGGTATGTGATGTTTGAGTGGGTATGTGATATTTGAGTGGGTATGTGATATTTAAGCGGGTCTGTGATGTTTGAGTTGGTCTGTGATGTTTGAGTGGGTCTGTGATGTTTGAGTGGGTATGTGATGTTTGAGTGGGTATGTGATGTTTGAGTGGGTATGTGATGTTTTAGTGGATATGTGATGTTTGAGTTGGTCTGTATTATTTGAGTTGGTCTGTTATGTTTGAGTGGGTATGTGATATTTGAGTGGGTATGTGATATTTAAGCGGGTCTGTGATGTTTGAGTTGGTCTGTGATGTTTGAGTGGGTCTGTGATGTTTGAGTGGGTATGTGATGTTTGAGTGGGTATGTGATATTTGAGTGGGTATGTAATATTTAAGCGGGTCTGTGATGTTTGAGTTGGTCTGTGATGTTTGAGTGGGTCTGTGATGTTTGAGTGGGTATGTGATGTTTGAGTGGGTATGTGATGTTTGAGTGGGTATGTGATGTTTTAGTGGATATGTGATGTTTGAGTTGGTCTGTATTATTTGAGTTGGTCTGTTATGTTTGAGTGGGTATGTGATATTTGAGTGGGTATGTGATATTTAAGCGGGTCTGTGATGTTTGAGTTGGTCTGTGATGTTTGAGTGGGTCTGTGATGTTTGAGTGGGTATGTGATGTTTGAGTGGGTATGTGATGTTTGAGTGGGTTTGAGTGGATATGTGATGTTTGAGTGGGTTTGAGTGGATCTGTGATGTTTGAGTGGGTCTGTGATATTTGAGTGGGTCTGTGATGTTTGAGTGGGTCTGTGATGTTTGAATGGGTCTGTGATGTTTGAGTTGGTCTGTGTTGTTTGAGTGGAGCTGTGATGTTTGAGTGGGTCTGTATTATTTGAGTTGGTCTGTGATGTTTGAGTGTGTATGTGATGTTTGAGTGGGTCTGTGATGTTTGAGTTGGTCTGTGATGTTTGAGTGGGTCTGTATTATTTGTGTTGGTCTGCTATGTTTGAGTGGGTATGTGATGTTTGAGTGGGTATGTGATGTTTGAGTGGGTATGTGATGTTTGAGTGAGTTTGAGTGGATCTGTGATGTTTGAGTGGGTCTGTGATATTTGACTTGGTCTGTGATGTTTGAGTGGGTCTGTATTATTTGTGTTGGTCTGCTATGTTTGAGTGGGTATGTGATGTTTGAGTGGGTATGTGATGTTTGAGTGGGTATGTGATGTTTGAGTGAGTTTGAGTGGATCTGTGATGTTTGAGTGGGTCTGTGATATTTGACTTGGTCTGTGATGTTTGAGTGGGTATGTGATGTTTGAGTGGGTCTGTGATGTTTGGGTGGGTCTGTGATGTTTGAGTTGGTCTGTATTATTTGAGTTGGTATGTGATGTTTGAGTGGGTCTGTGATGTATGAGTTGGTCTGTGATATTTGAGTGGGTCTGTGATGTGTGGGTGGGTCTGTGATGTCTGAGTGGGTCTGTGATGTTTGAGTGGGTCTGTGATATTTGAGTGGGTCTGTGATGTTTAAGTAGGTCTGTGATGTTTGAGTGTGTATGCAATTTAAGCGGGTCTGTGATGTTTGAGTGGGTCTGTGATGTTTGAGTGGGTATGTGATGTTTGAGTGGGTATGTGATGTTTGAGTTGGTCTGTGATGTTTGAGTGGGTCTGTGATGTTTGAGTGGGTATGTGATGTTTAAGTGGGTATGTGATGTTTGAGTGGGTTTGAGTGGATATGTGATGTTTGAGTGGGTCTGTGATATTTGAGTGGGGTCTGTGATGTTTGAGTGGGTCTGTGATATTTGAGTGGATCTGTGATGTTTGAGTGGGTCTGTGATATTTGAGTGGGTCTGTGATGTTTGAGTGGGTATGTGATGTTTGAGTTGGTCTGTGATGTGTGGGTGGGTCTGTGATGTTTGAGTGGGTCTGTGATGTTTGAGTTGTTCTGTATTATTTGAGTTGGTCTGTTATGTTTGAGTGGGTATGTGATATTTGAGTGGGTATGTGATATGTAAGCGGGTCTGTGATGTTTGAGTTGGTCTGTGATGTTTGAGTGGGTCTGTGATGTTTGAGTGGGTATGTGATGTTTGAGTGGGTATGTGATGTTTGAGTGGGTTTGAGTGGATCTGTGATGTTTGAGTGGGTTTGAGTGGATCTGTGATGTTTGAGTAGGTCTGTGATATTTCAGTGGTCTGTGATGTTTGAGTGGGTCTGTGATGTTTGAGTGGGTCTGTGATGTTTGAGTTGGTCTGTGTTGTTTGAGTGGATCTGTGATGTTTGAGTGGGTCTGTATTATTTGAGTTGGTCTGTTATGTTTGAGTGGGTCTGTGATGTTTGAGTGGGTCTGTGATGTTTGAGTGGATCTGTATTATTTGTGTTGGTCTGTGATGCTTGAGTGGGTATGTGATGTTTGAGTGGGTATGTGATATTTGAGTGGGTATGTGATATTTAAGCGGGTCTGTGATGTTTGAGTTGGTCTGTGATGTTTGAGTGGGTCTGTGATGTTTGAGTGGGTATGTGATGTTTGAGTGGGTATGTGATGTTTGAGTGGGTATGTGATGTTTTAGTGGATATGTGATGTTTGAGTTGGTCTGTATTATTGAGTTGGTCTGTTATGTTTGAGTGGGTATGTGATATTTGAGTGGGTATGTGATTTTAGCGGGTCTGTGATGTTTGAGTTGGTCTGTGATGTTTGAGTGGGTCTGTGATGTTTGAGTGGGTATGTGATGTTTGAGTGGGTATGTGATATTTGAGTGGGTATGTGATATTTAAGCGGGTCTGTGATGTTTGAGTTGGTCTGTGATGTTTGAGTGGGTCTGTGATGTTTGAGTGGGTATGTGATGTTTGAGTGGGTATGTGATGTTTGAGTGGGTATGTGATGTTTTAGTGGATATGTGATGTTTGAGTTGGTCTGTATTATTTGAGTTGGTCTGTTATGTTTGAGTGGGTATGTGATATTTGAGTGGGTATGTGATATTTAAGCGGGTCTGTGATGTTTGAGTTGGTCTGTGATGTTTGAGTGGGTCTGTGATGTTTGAGTGGGTATGTGATGTTTGAGTGGGTATGTGATATTTGAGTGGGTATGTGATATTTAAGCGGGTCTGTGATGTTTGAGTTGGTCTGTGATGTTTGAGTGGGTCTGTGATGTTTGAGTGGGTATGTGATGTTTGAGTGGGTATGTGATGTTTGAGTGGGTATGTGATGTTTTAGTGGATATGTGATGTTTGAGTTGGTCTGTATTATTTGAGTTGGTCTGTGATGTTTGAGTTGGTCTGTGATGTTTGAGTGGGTCTGTATTATTTGTGTTTGTCTGCTATGTTTGAGTGGGTATGTGATGTTTGAGTGGGTATGTGATGTTTGAGTGGGTATGTGATGTTTGAGTGAGTTTGAGTGGATCTGTGATGTTTGAGTGGGTCTGTGATATTTGACTTGGTCTGTGATGTTTGAGTGGGTCTGTATTATTTGTGTTGGTCTGCTATGTTTGAGTGGGTATGTGATGTTTGAGTGGGTATGTGATGTTTGAGTGGGTATGTGATGTTTGAGTGAGTTTGAGTGGATCTGTGATGTTTGAGTGGGTCTGTGATATTTGACTTGGTCTGTGATGTTTGAGTGGGTATGTGATGTTTGAGTGGGTCTGTGATGTTTGGGTGGGTCTGTGATGTTTGAGTTGGTCTGTATTATTTGAGTTGGTATGTGATGTTTGAGTGGGTCTGTGATGTATGAGTTGGTCTGTGATATTTGAGTGGGTCTGTGATGTGTGGGTGGGTCTGTGATGTCTGAGTGGGTCTGTGATGTTTGAGTTGGTCTGTGTTGTTTGAGTGGAGCTGTGATGTTTGATTGGGTATGTGATGTTTGAGTGGGTCTGTGATGTTTGAGTGGATCTGTGATGTTTGAGTGGATCTGTGATGTTTGAGTTGGTCTGTGATGTTTGAGTTAGTCTGCGTTATTTGAGTTGGTCTGCGTTATTTGAGTTGGTCTGCGTTATTTGAGTTGGTCTGCGTTATTTGAGTTGGTCTGCGTTATTTGAGTTAGTCTGCGTTATTTGAGTTGGTCTGCGTTATTTGAGTTGGTCTGCGTTATTTGAGTTAGTCTGCGTTATTTGAGTTTATTGTGTTCAGTTTAATCTTATTTTATTTTGCTCTATCATGTCACATACAATATATACAAAGAAAGCAATAATGAGTCGAGCCACAAGTTCTTACAACATTAGAGACGGCTCTTCCCAATTGTATATGTGATATATTGGCAGGAGAATTGTGTTGTTTCATGTACACACGTGTGTTTTCATGTATGCACGTGTCGTTACGTGTAGTTATGTGTTGTTTCGTGCATACAAGTGTTGTGTCATGTACACACGTGTTGTTTCATGTATACACGTGTTTGTCATGTATACACGTGCTGTTTCATGTATGGTATTTGAGCTCGTTACAACTTGTGCAAACACTATGCTTATATACATAGACAGATGTCCTTGCAGCAAACACTATACTTATATACATAGACATATGTCCTTGCAGCAAACACTATACTTATATACATAGACAGATGTCCTTGCAGCAAACACTATACTTATATACATAGACAGATGTCCTTGCAGCAAACGCTATACTTATATACATAGACAGATGTCCTTGCAGCAAACACTATACGTATATAAATAGACAGATGTCCTTGCAGCAAACACTATACTTATATTACACCCATTCACCACGAGATATAGCTCCTTACACCCATTCACCTCGAGATATAGTTCCTTACACCCATTCACCTCGAGATATAGCTCCTTACACCCATTCACCTCGAGATATAGTTCCTTACACCCATTCAACACGAGATATAGCTCCTTACACCCATTCACCTCGAGATATAGCTCCTTACACCCATTCATCTCGAGATATAGTTCCTTACACCCATTCACCTCGAGATATAGCTCCTTACACCATTCACCTCGAGATATAGCTCCCTTACACCCATTCACCTCGAGATATAGCTCCTTACACCCATTCAACACGAGATATAGCTCCTTACACCCATTCACCTCGAGATCTAGCTCCTTACACCCATTCACCACGTGATATAGCTCCTTACACCCATTCTCCTCGAGATATAGCTCCTTACACCCATTCACCTCGAGATATAGCTCCCTTACACCCATTCACCTCGAGATATAGCTCCTTACACCATTCACCTCGAGATATAGCTCCTTACACCCATTCACCACGAGATATAGCTCCTTACACCCATTCATCACGAGATAGAGCTCCTTACACCCATTCACCACGAGATATAGCTCCTTACACCCATTCAACACGAGATATAGCTCCTTACACCCATTCACCTCGAGATACAGCTCCTTACACCCATTCACCACGAGATATAGCTCCTTACACCCATTCATCTCGAGATATAGTTCCTTGCACCCATTCACCACGAGATATAGCTCCTTACACCCATTCATCTCGAGATATAGTTCCTTACACCCATTCACCACGAGATATAGATCCTTACACCCATTCATCTCGAGATATAGTTCCTTACACCCATTCACCTCGAGATATAGCTCCCTTACACCCATTCACCTCGAGATATAGCTCCTTACACCCATTCATCTCGAGATATAGTTCCTTACACCCATTCACCTCGAGATATAGCTCCTTACACCCATTCAACACGAGATATAGTTCCTTACACCCATTCACCTCGAGATATAGCTCCACACACCATTCACCTCGAGATATAGCTCCTTACACCCATTCACCTCGAGATATAGCTCCTTACACCATTCACCTCGAGATATAGCTCCCTTACACCCATTCTCCTCGAGATATAGCTCCTTACACCCATTCTCCTCGAGATCTAGCTCCTTACACCCATTCACCACGTGATATAGCTCCTTACACCATTCACCTCGAGATACAGCTCCTTACACCCATTCACCTCGAGATATAGCTCCTTACACCCATTCACCTCGAGATATAGCTCCCTTACACCCATTCACCACGAGATATAGCTCCTTACACCCATGCTCCTCGAGATATAGCTCCTTACACCTGAGATATAGCTCCTTACACCTCGAGATATAGCTCCCTTACACCCATTCTCCTCGAGATATAGCTCCTTACACCCATTCACCACGTGATATAGCTCCTTACACCCATTCACCACGTGATATAGCTCCTTACACCCATTCACCACGTGATATAGCTCCTTACACCCATTCATCTCGAGATATAGCTCCATACACCCATTCACCTCGAGATATAGCTCCTTACACCCATTCACCACGTGATATAGCTCCTTACACCCATTCACCACGTGATATAGCTCCTTACACCCATTCACCACGTGATATAGCTCCTTACACCCATTCACCACGTGATATAGGTCCTTACACCCATTCACCACGTGATATAGCTCCTTACACCCATTCACCACGTGATATAGGTCCTTACACCCATTCACCACGTGATATAGCTCCTTACACCCATTGCTACATCTCTAGTTTTACTGCAATCTGGGAATGTCTTTACTTTCGAGTTTTCAGAAAATATTGTAGGACAGGTCAGGTCATGACCTACATTGCCTAATGGATAACACTTCCCTCGGTAGTTGTACACTAGAGAACACTTCCCTCGGTAGTTGTACACTAGAGAACACGTAGTTGTACACTAGAGAACACTTCCCTCGGTAGTTGTACACTAGAAACTTGCGTCTTTCTCGTGACCGCATACACAATTTAAATTAACATGTACGACTGATAAAATTTGTTATTATCGGCATCATCAAGAGCTGTCCCCTCGAGCATGTCTCCGCGTGGTATGCCGCGATACCATTGATTAACAGCAGGTCTCCGCGTGGTATGCCGCGATACCATTGATTAACAGAGCACAATACGTGTAACATGTCTATCTCTATATCTCTTAATGTGATAAACTCAATTAATCTCACTTAGCTGATAGTTCAATAAAGTGTACGAGTAAATGTTATTAAAATTAAAAGAACGTCGAATGTAGCGTCGATGTGTGGTCGAATGTAGCGTCGATGTGTGGTCGATGTGTGGTCGAATGTAGCGTCGATGTGTGGTCGAATGTAGCGTCGATGTGTGGTCGAGTGTAGAGTCGATGTGTGGTCGAATGTAGCGTCGATGTGTGGTCGAATGTAGCGTCGATGTGTGGTCGAGTGTAGAGTCGATGTGTGGTCGAGTGGTAGAGTCGATTTGTGGTCGAGTGTCGCTTCGATGTGTGGTTCGAGTGTAGCGTCGATGTGTGGTCGAGTGTAGCTTCGATGTGTGGTCGAGTTTGGCGTCGATGTGTGGTCGTGTGTAGCGTCGATGTGTTGTCGAGTGTAGCGTCAATGTGTTGTCGAGTGTAGAGTCGATGTGTGGATGACTCTGGTTATGATGCAATACGGAACTAGTGTGGTTATTTGTTGGACGACCCTCTAGTATGGAAAGTGATGGTTGTTTGTTGGACGACCCTCTAGTATGGAAAGTGATGGTTATTTCTTGGACGACCCTCTAGTATGGAAAGTGATGGTTGTTTGTTTGACGACCCTCTAGTATGGAAAGTGATGGTTGTTTGTTGGACGACCCTCTAGTATGGAAAGTGATGGTTATTTCTTGGACGACCCTCTAGTATGGAAAGTGATGGTTGTTTGTTGGACGACCCTCTAGTATGGAAAGTGATGGTTGTGTTGGACGACCCTCTAGTATGGAAAGTGATGGTTGTTTGTTGGACGACCCACTAGTATGGAAAGTGATGGTTGTTTTTGGAAGACCCTCTAGTATGGAAAGTGATGGTTGTTTGTTGAACGACCCTCTAGTATGGAAAGTGATGGTTGTTTGTTGGACGACCCTCTAGTATGGAAAGTGATGGTTGTTTGTTGGACGACCCTCTAGTATGGAAAGTGACGGTTGTTTGTTGGACGACCCTCTAGTATGGAAAGTGATGGTTGTTTGTTGGACGACCCTCTAGTGTGGAAAGTGATGGTTGTTTGTTGCACGACCCTCTAGTATGGAAAGTGATGGTTGTTTGTTGGACGACCCTCTAGTATGGAAAGTGATGGTTGTTTGTTGGACGACCCTCTAGTGTGGAAAGTGATGGTTGTTTGTTGCACGACCCTCTAGTATGGAAAGTGATGGTTGTTTGTTGGCCGACCCTGTATTATGGAAAGTGATGGTTATTTGTTGGACGACCCTCTAGTATGGAAAGTGACGGTTGTTTGTTGGACGACCCTCTAGTATGGAAAGTGGTGGTTGTTTGTTGGACGACCCTCTAGTATGGAAAGTGATGGTTGTTTGTTGGACGACCCTCTAGTATGGAAAGTGATGGTTGTTTGTTGGACGACCCTCTAGTATGGAAAGTGATGGTTGTTTGTTGGACGACCCTCTAGTATGGAAAGTGATGGTTGTTTGTTGAACGACCCTCTAGTATGGAAAGTGATGGTTGTTTGTTGGACGACCCTCTAGTATGGAAAGTGATGGTTGTTTGTTGGACGACCCTCTAGTATGGAAAGTGATGGTTGTTTGTTGGACGACCCTCTAGTGTGGAAAGTGATGGTTGTTTGTTGCACGACCGACCCTCTAGTATGGAAAGTGATGGTTGTTTGTTGGACGACCCTCTAGTATAGAACGTGATGGTTGTTTGTTGGACGACCCTCTAGTATGGAAAGTGATGGTTGTTTGTTGGACGACCCTCTAGTATGGAACGTGATGGTTGTTTGTTGGACGACCCTCTAGTATGGAAAGTGATGGTTGTTTGTTGGACGATCCTCTAGTGTGGAAAGTGATGGTTGTTTGTTGGACGACCCTCTAGTATGTAAAGTGATGGTTGTTTGTTAGACGACCCTCTAGTATGGAAAGTGATGGTTGTTTGTTGGACGACCCTCTAGTATGTAAAGTGATGATTGTTTGTTGGACGACCCTCTAGTATGGAAAGTGATGGTTGTTTGTTGGACGACCCTCTAGTATGGAAAGTGATGGTTGTTTGTTGGACGACCCTCTAGTATGGAAAGTGATGATTGTTTGTTGGACGACCCTCTAGTATGGAAAGTGATGGTTGTTTGTTGGACGACCCTCTAGTATGGAAAGTGATGATTGTTTGTTGGACGACCCTCTAGTATGGAAATTGATGGTTGTTTGTTGGACGACCGACCCTCTTGTATGTAAAGTGATGGTTGTTTGTTGGACGACCCTCTAGTATGGAAAGTGATGGTTGTTTGTTGGACGACCCTCTAGTATGGAAAGTGATGGTTGTTTGTTGGACGACCCACTAGTATGGAAAGTGATGGTTGTTTGTTGGAAGACCCTCTAGTATGGAAAGTGATGGTTGTTTGTTGAACGACCCTCTAGTATGGAAAGTGATGGTTGTTTGTTGGACGACCCTCTAGTATGGAAAGTGATGGTTGTTTGTTGGACGACCCTCTAGTATGGAAAGTGACGGTTGTTTGTTGGACGACCCTCTAGTATGGAACGTGATGGTTGTTTGTTGGACGACCCTCTAGTATGGAAAGTGATGGTTGTTTGTTGGACGACCCTCTAGTGTGGAAAGTGATGATTGTTTGTTGGACGACCCTCTAGTATGGAAAGTGATGGTTGTTTGTTGGACGACCCTCTAGTATGGAAAGTGATGATTGTTTGTTGGACGACCCTCTAGTGTGGAAAGTGATGGTTGTTTGTTGCACGACCCTCTAGTATGGAAAGTGATGGTTGTTTGTTGGCCGACCCTGTATTATGGAAAGTGATGGTTATTTGTTGGACGACCCTCTAGTATGGAAAGTGACGGTTGTTTGTTGGACGACCCTCTAGTATGGAAAGTGGTGGTTGTTTGTTGGACGACCCTCTAGTATGGAAAGTGATGGTTGTTTGTTGGACGACCCTCTAGTATGGAAAGTGATGGTTGTTTGTTGGACGACCCTCTAGTATGGAAAGTGATGGTTGTTTGTTGGACGACCCTCTAGTATGGAAAGTGACGGTTGTTTGTTGGACGACCCTCTAGTATGGAACGTGATGGTTGTTTGTTGGACGACCCTCTAGTATGGAAAGTGATGGTTGTTTGTTGGACGACCCTCTAGTGTGGAAAGTGATGATTGTTTGTTGGACGACCCTCTAGTATGGAAAGTGATGGTTGTTTGTTGGACGACCCTCTAGTATGGAAAGTGATGATTGTTTGTTGGACGACCCTCTAGTGTGGAAAGTGATGGTTGTTTGTTGCACGACCCTCTAGTATGGAAAGTGATGGTTGTTTGTTGGCCGACCCTGTATTATGGAAAGTGATGGTTATTTGTTGGACGACCCTCTAGTATGGAAAGTGACGGTTGTTTGTTGGACGACCCTCTAGTATGGAAAGTGGTGGTTGTTTGTTGGACGACCCTCTAGTATGGAAAGTGATGGTTGTTTGTTGGACGACCCTCTAATATGGAAAGTGATGGTTGTTTGTTGGACGACCCTCTAGTATGGAAAGTGATGGTTGTTTGTTGGACGACCCTCTAGTATGGAAAGTGATGGTTGTTTGTTGAACGACCCTCTAGTATGGAAAGTGATGGTTGTTTGTTGGACGACCCTCTAGTATGGAAAGTGATGGTTGTTTGTTGGACGACCCTCTAGTATGGAAAGTGATGGTTGTTTGTTGCACGACCGACCCTCTAGTGTGAAAAGTGATGGTTGTTTGTTGCACGACCGACCCTCTAGTATGGAAAGTGATGGTTGTTTGTTGGACGACCCTCTAGTATAGAACGTGATGGTTGTTTGTTGGACGACCCTCTAGTATGGAAAGTGATGGTTGTTTGTTGGACGACCCTCTAGTATGGAACGTGATGGTTGTTTGTTGGACGACCCTCTAGTATGGAAAGTGATGGTTGTTTGTTGGACGATCCTCTAGTGTGGAAAGTGATGGTTGTTTGTTGGACGACCCTCTAGTATGTAAAGTGATGGTTGTTTGTTAGACGACCCTCTAGTATGGAAAGTGATGGTGTTTGTTGGACGACCCTCTAGTATGTAAAGTGATGATTGTTTGTTGGACGACCCTCTAGTATGGAAAGTGATGGTTGTTTGTTGGACGACCCTCTAGTATGGAAAGTGATGGTTGTTTGTTGGACGACCCTCTAGTATGGAAAGTGATGATTGTTTGTTGGACGACCCTCTAGTATGGAAAGTGATGGTTGTTTGTTGGACGACCCTCTAGTATGGAAAGTGATGATTGTTTGTTGGACGACCCTCTAGTATGGAAAGTGATGGTTGTTTGTTGGACGACCGACCCTCTTGTATGTAAAGTGATGGTTGTTTGTTGGACGACCCTCTAGTATGGAAAGTGATGGTTGTTTGTTGGACGACCGACCCTCTAGTATAGAAAGTGATGGTTGTTTATGACATTGTGGTGATGGACACATTTAGTGTCTGTATCGACATGTTGAATTTAGCACACAGCAACCAATATAATTATGTCCTTGATCAGTTACTATCTGACATGTCCGAGACGATAACACATGTCCGAGACGATAAAACATGTCCGAGACGATAAAACATGTCCGAGACGATAACACATGTCCGAGACGATAAAAAGTGTCCGAGACGATAAAACATGTCCGAGACGATAAAACCTGACCACCCATGTATCCGTGCAATCTCCCACCCACCCGTGCAACCACCCATGTATCCGTGTAATCTCCCACCCACCCGTGCAACCACCCATGTATCCGTGTAATTTCCCACCCACCCGTGCAACCACCCATGTATCCGTGCAATCTCCCACCCACCCGTGCAACCACCCATGTATCCGTGTAATCTCCCACCCACCCGTGCAACCACCCATGTATCCGTGTAACCTCCCACCCACCCGTACAACCACCCATGTATCCGTGCAATCTCCCACCCACCCGTGCAACCACCCATGTATCCGTGCAATCTCCCACCCATCCGTGCAACCACCCATGTATCCGTGCAATCTCCCACCCATCCGTGCAACCACCCATGTATCCGTGTAATCTCCCACCCCACCGTGCAACCACCCATGTATCCGTGTAATCTCCCACCCACCCGTGCAACCACCCATGTATCCGTGTAATTTCCCACCCACCCGTGCAACCACCCATGTATCCGTGCAATCTCCCACCCACCCGTGCAACCACCCATGTATCCGTGTAATCTCCCACCCACCCGTGCAACCACCCATGTATCCGTGTAACCTCCCACCCACCCGTACAACCACCCATGTATCCGTGCAATCTCCCACCCACCCGTGCAACCACCCATGTATCCGTGCAATCTCCCACCCATCCGTGCAACCACCCATGTATCCGTGCAATCTCCCACCCATCCGTGCAACCACCCATGTATCCGTGTAATCTCCCACCCACCCGTGCAAACCCATGTATCCGTGTAATCGCCCACCCACCCGTGCAACCACCCATGTATCCGTGCAATCTCCCACCCACCCGTGCAACCACCCATGTATCCGTGTAATCTCCCACCCACCCGTGCAACCACCCATGTATCCGTGCAATCTCCCACCCACCCCATTTTAATATATGTTGTTAGAACTTGCTTCGCAAACGTTGTAAAATAAATAATGTTTAAAAATTTCTCTCCTATTTAAATGTTTTCCTTTCCGCTTTCAGCGCTATCCACGGTGTTTCTCGGCACAGTGTATTTAAATGTTTTCCTTTCCGCTTTCAGCGCTATCCACGGTGTTTCTGGGCACAGTGTATTTAAATGTTTTCCTTTCCGCTTTCAGCGCTATCCACGGTGTTTCTGGGCACAGTGTATTTAAATGTTTTCCTTTCCGCTTTCAGTGCTATCCACGGTGTTTCTCGGCACAGCGTATTTAAATGTTTTCCTTTCCGCTTTCAGCGCTATCCACGGTGTTTCTCGGCACAGTGTATTTAAATAGTTCATGGTTTGAGGAATATAGGGATATACAATCAGAAGAAAGCAGAACTCTAGCGACAAATCTCACAAAATGGGTACGTATTCTTGACTTATTTATGTGGCCACTTCCTGGCTTGGTGGTTACTGCAGGGCCTCCGTCAAGTATTGGGAATGATGTGGAGCTGTTGGTTTGTCAAGGGCGTAGTTTGCAATTGATTGATTTATGTGCAGGAATTAGGCATATTTTGAAAGTCTATATCTCCATACCTGTGTTGAAAGGCGGCACGTGATGACGAGAAATAAGAACATATTTGTGCACTTCTGAAAATCTCCCTTTATCAATTAAAAATACTGCCTTATTTGCACGTGGGACATGCACGTCCAGACATGTACATATTGTCCGCTAATATTGTAGATATGTACATATTGTCCGCTAATATTGTAGATATGTACATATTGTCCGCTAATATTGTAGATATGTACATATTGTCGTCGCCGCTAATATTGTAGATATGTACATATTGTCGTCGCCGCTAATATTGTAGATATGTACATATTGTCGTCGCCGCTAATATTGTAGATATGTACATATTGTCGTCGCCGCTAATATTGTAGATATGTACATAATGTCGTCGCCGCTAATATTGTAGATATGTACATATTGTCGTCGCCGCTAATATTGTAGATATGTACATATTGTCCGCTAATATTGTAGATATGTACATATTGTCGTCGCCGCTAATATTGTAGATATGTACATAATGTCGTCGCCGCTAATATTGTAGATATGTACATATTGTCGTCGCCGCTAATATTGTAGATATGTACATAATGTCGTCGCCGCTAACATTGTAGATATGTACATATTGTCGTCGCCGCTAATATTGTAGATATGTACATATTGTCCGCTAATATTGTAGATATGTACATATTGTCGTCGCCGCTAATATTGTAGATATGTACATATTGTAGTCGCCGCTAATATTGTAGATATGTACATATTGTCCGCTAATATTGTAGATATGTACATATTGTCGTCGCCGCTAATATTGTAGATATGTACATAATGTCGTCGCCGCTAATATTGTAGATATGTACATATTGTCGTCGCCGCTAATATTGTAGAAATGTACATATTGTCCGCTAATATTGTAGATATGTACATATTATCGTCGCCGCTAATATTGTAGATATGTACATATTGTCGTCGCTGCTAATATTGTAGATATGTACATATTGTCCGCTAATATTGTAGATATGTACATATTGTCGTCGCAGCTAATATTGTAGATATGTACATATTGTCGTCGCTAATATTGTAGATATGTACATATTGTCCGCTAATATTGTAGATATGTACATATTGTCGTCGCCGCTAATATTGTAGATATGTACATATTGTCGTCGCCGCTAATATTGTAGATATGTACATATTGTCGTCGCCGCTAATATTGTAGATATGTACATATTGTCCGCTAATATTGTAGATATGTACATATTGTCGTCGCCGCTAATATTGTAGATATATACATATTGTCCGCTAATATTGTAGATATGTACATATTGTCCGCTAATATTGTAGATATGTACATATTGTCGTCGCCGCTAATATTGTAGATATGTACATATTGTCCGCTAATATTGTAGATATGTACATATTGTCGTAGCCGCTAATATTGTAGATATGTACATATTGTCCGCTAATATTGTAGATATGTACATATTGTCCGCTAATATTGTAGATATGTACATATTGTCAGCTAATATTGTAGATATGTACATATTGTCGTAGCCGCTAATATTGTAGATATGTACATATTGTCGTAGCCGCTAATATAATAGATATGTATATATTGTCGTCGTCGCTAATATTGTAGATATGTACATATTGTCCGCTAATATTGTAGATATGTACATATTATCGTCGCCGCTAATATTGTAGATATGTACATATTGTCGTCGCCGCTAATATTGTAGATATGTACATATTGTCGTCGCTAATATTGTAGATATGTACATATTGTCCGCTAATATTGTAGATATGTACATATTGTCGTCGCCGCTAATATTGTAGATATGTACATATTGTCGTCGCCGCTAATATTGTAGATATGTACATATTGTCGTCGCCGCTAATATTGTAGATATGTACATATTGTCGTCGCCGCTAATATTGTAGATATATACATATTGTCCGCTAATATTGTAGATATGTACATATTGTCCGCTAATATTGTAGATATGTACATATTGTCGTCACCGCTAATATTGTAGATATGTACATATTGTCCGCTAATATTGTAGATATGTACATATTGTCGTAGCCGCTAATATTGTAGATATGTACATATTGTCCGCTAATATTGTAGATATGTACATATTGTCAGCTAATATTGTAGATATGTACATATTGTCGTAGCCGCTAATATTGTAGATATGTACATATTGTCGCCGCTAATATAATAGATATGTATATATTGTCGTCGTCGCTAATATTGTAGATATGTACATATTGTCCGCTAATATTGTAGATATGTACATATTGTCCGCTAATATTGTAGATATGTACATATTGTCCGCTAATATTGTAGATATGTACATATTGTCGTAGCTGCTAATATTGTAGATATCTACATATTGTCGTCGCCGCTAATATTGTAGATATGTACATATTGTCCGCTAATATTGTAGATATGTACATATTGTCCGCTAATATTGTAGATATGTACATATTGTCGTAGCCGCTAATATTGTAGATATGTACATATTGTCGTCGCCGCTAATATTGTAGATATGTACATATTGTCCGCTAATATTGTAGATATGTACATATTGTCGTAGCCGATAATATTGTAGATATGTACATATTGTCCGCTAATATTGTAGATATGTACATATTGTCCGCTAATATTGTAGATATGTACATATTGTCGTAGCCGCTAATGTTGTAGATATGAACATATTGTCGCCGCTAATATTGTAGATATGTACATATTGTCGTCATCGCTAATATTGTAGATATGTACATATTGTCCGCTAATATTGTAGATATGTACATATTGTCCGCTAATATTGTAGATATGTACATATTGTCGTCGCCGCTAATATTGTAGATATGTACATATTGTCGTCGCCGCTAATATTGTAGATATGTACATATTGTCGTCGCCGCTAATATTGTAGATATGTACATATTGGCGTCGCCGCTAATATTGTAGATATGTACATATTGTCCGCTAATATTGTAGATATGTACATATTGTCGTCGTCGCTAATATTATAGATATGTACATATTGTAGTCGCCGCTAATATTGTAGATATGTACATATTGTCATCGCCGCTAATATTGTAGATATGTACATATTGTCAGCGCCGCTAATATTGTAGATATGTACATATTGTCGCCGCTAATATTGTAGATATGTACATATTGTCGCCGTTAATATTGTAGACATGTACATATTGTCCGCTAATATTGTAGATATGTACATATTGACGTCGCCGCTAATATTATAGATATGTACATATTGGCGTCGCCGCTAATATTGTAGATATGTACATATTGTCCGCTAATATTGTAGATATGTACATACTGTCGTCGCTAATATTGTAGATATGTACATATTATCGTCGCCGCTAATATGGTAGATATGTACATATTGTCCGCTAATATTGTAGATATGTACATAATGTCGTCGCCGCTAATATTGTAGATATGTACATATTGTCGTCGCCGCTAATATTGTAGAAATGTACATATTGTCCGCTAATATTGTAGATATGTACATATTATCGTCGCCGCTAATATTGTAGATATGTACATATTGTCGTCGCTGCTAATATTGTAGATATGTACATATTGTCCGCTAATATTGTAGATATGTACATATTGTCGTCGCAGCTAATATTGTAGATATGTACATATTGTCGTCGCTAATATTGTAGATATGTACATATTGTCCGCTAATATTGTAGATATGTACATATTGTCGTCGCCGCTAATATTGTAGATATGTACATATTGTCGTCGCCGCTAATATTGTAGATATGTACATATTGTCGTCGCCGCTAATATTGTAGATATGTACATATTGTCCGCTAATATTGTAGATATGTACATATTGTCGTCGCCGCTAATATTGTAGATATATACATATTGTCCGCTAATATTGTAGATATGTACATATTGTCCGCTAATATTGTAGATATGTACATATTGTCGTCGCCGCTAATATTGTAGATATGTACATATTGTCCGCTAATATTGTAGATATGTACATATTGTCGTAGCCGCTAATATTGTAGATATGTACATATTGTCCGCTAATATTGTAGATATGTACATATTGTCCGCTAATATTGTAGATATGTACATATTGTCAGCTAATATTGTAGATATGTACATATTGTCGTTTCCGCTAATATAATAGATATGTATATATTGTCGTCGTCGCTAATATTGTAGATATGTACATATTGTCCGCTAATATTGTAGATATGTACATATTATCGTCGCCGCTAATATTGTAGATATGTACATATTGTCGTCGCCGCTAATATTGTAGATATGTACATATTGTCGTCGCTAATATTGTAGATATGTACATATTGTCCGCTAATATTGTAGATATGTACATATTGTCGTCGCCGCTAATATTGTAGATATGTACATATTGTCGTCGCCGCTAATATTGTAGATATGTACATATTGTCGTCGCCGCTAATATTGTAGATATGTACATATTGTCGTCGCCGCTAATATTGTAGATATATACATATTGTCCGCTAATATTGTAGATATGTACATATTGTCCGCTAATATTGTAGATATGTACATATTGTCGTCACCGCTAATATTGTAGATATGTACATATTGTCCGCTAATATTGTAGATATGTACATATTGTCGTAGCCGCTAATATTGTAGATATGTACATATTGTCCGCTAATATTGTAGATATGTACATATTGTCAGCTAATATTGTAGATATGTACATATTGTCGTAGCCGCTAATATTGTAGATATGTACATATTGTCGCCGCTAATATAATAGATATGTATATATTGTCGTCGTCGCTAATATTGTAGATATGTACATATTGTCCGCTAATATTGTAGATATGTACATATTGTCCGCTAATATTGTAGATATGTACATATTGTCCGCTAATATTGTAGATATGTACATATTGTCGTAGCTGCTAATATTGTAGATATCTACATATTGTCGTCGCCGCTAATATTGTAGATATGTACATATTGTCCGCTAATATTGTAGATATGTACATATTGTCCGCTAATATTGTAGATATGTACATATTGTCGTAGCCGCTAATATTGTAGATATGTACATATTGTCGTCGCCGCTAATATTGTAGATATGTACATATTGTCCGCTAATATTGTAGATATGTACATATTGTCGTAGCCGATAATATTGTAGATATGTACATATTGTCCGCTAATATTGTAGATATGTACATATTGTCCGCTAATATTGTAGATATGTACATATTGTCGTAGCCGCTAATATTGTAGATATGAACATATTGTCGCCGCTAATATTGTAGATATGTACATATTGTCGTCATCGCTAATATTGTAGATATGTACATATTGTCCGCTAATATTGTAGATATGTACATATTGTCCGCTAATATTGTAGATATGTACATATTGTCGTCGCCGCTAATATTGTAGATATGTACATATTGTCGTCGCCGTTAATATTGTAGATATGTACATATTGTCGTCGCCGCTAATATTGTAGATATGTACATATTGGCGTCGCCGCTAATATTGTAGATATGTACATATTGTCCGCTAATATTGTAGATATGTACATATTGTCGTCGTCGCTAATATTATAGATATGTACATATTGTAGTCGCCGCTAATATTGTAGATATGTACATATTGTCGTCGCCGCTAATATTGTAGATATGTACATATTGTCAGCGCCGCTAATATTGTAGATATGTACATATTGTCGCCGCTAATATTGTAGATATGTACATATTGTCGCCGTTAATATTGTAGACATGTACATATTGTCCGCTAATATTGTAGATATGTACATATTGACGTCGCCGCTAATATTATAGATATGTACATATTGGCGTCGCCGCTAATATTGTAGATATGTACATATTGTCCGCTAATATTGTAGATATGTACATACTGTCGTCGCTAATATTGTAGATATGTACATATTATCGTCGCCGCTAATATGGTAGATATGTACATATTGTCCGCTAATATTGTAGATATGTACATATTGTCGTCGCCACTAATATTGTAGATATGTACATATTGTCGTCGTCGCTAATATTGTAGACATGTACATATTGTCGTCGCTAATATTGTAGATATGTACATATTGTCGTCGCTAATATTGTAGATATGTACATATTGTCGTCGCCGCTAATATTGTAGATATGTACATATTGTCCGCTAATATTGTAGATATGTACATATTGTCATCGCCGCTAATATTATAGATATGTACATATTGTCGTTGCTAATATTGTAGATATGTACATATTGTCGCCGCTAATATTGTAGACATGTACATATTGGCGTCGCCGCTAATATTGTAGACATGTACATATTGGCGTCGCCGCTAATATTGTAGATAAGTACATATTGTCCGCTAATATTGTGGATATGTACATATTGTCGTCGCCGCTAATATTTTAGATACGTACATATTGTCCGCTAATATTGTGGATATGTACATATTTTCCGCTAATATTGTGGATATGTACATATTGTCGTCGCCACTAATAGTGTAGATATGTACATATTGTCGTTGCCGCTAATATTGTAGATATGTACATATTGTCATCGCCGCTAATATTGTGGATATGTACATATTGGCGTCGCCGCTAATATTGTAGATATGTACATATTGTCGTCGCCGCTAATATTGTAGATATGTACATATTGTCGTCGCCGCTAATATTGTAGATACGTACATATTGTCCGCTAATATTGTGGATATGTACATATTGTCGTCGCCGCTAATATTGTAGATATGTACATATTGTCGTAGCCGCTAATATTGTAGATATGTACATATTGGCGTCGCCACTAATATTGTGGATATGTACATATTGTCCGCTAATATTGTAGATATGTACATATTGGCGTCGTCGCTAATATTGTAGATACGTAGATATTGTCCGCTAATATTGTAGATATGTCCATATTGTCGCCACCGCTAATATTGTAGATATATACATAGTGTCCGTTGTAGATATGTACATATTGTCCGCTAATATTGTAGATATGTACATATTGTCGCCGCTAATATTGTAGACATGTACATATTGGCGTCGCCGCTAATATTGTAGACATGTACATATTGGTGTCGCCGCTAATATTGTAGATACGTACATATCGTCCGCTAATATTGTGGATATGTACATATTGTCGTCGCCACTAATATTGTAGATATGTACATATTGTCCGCTAATATTGTGGATATGTACATATTGTCCGCTAATATTGTGGATATGTACATATTGTCGTCGCCGCTAATATTGTAGATATGTACATATTGTCGTAGCCGCTAATATTGTAGATATGTACATATTGTCCGCTAATATTGTAGATATGTACATATTGTAGTCGCCGCTAATATTGTAGATACGTACATAGTGTCCGCTAATATTGTAGATATGTACATATTGTCCGCTAATATTGTAGATATGTACATATTGTCCGCTAATATTGTAGATATGTACATATTGTCGTCGCCGCTAATATTGTAGATACGTACATATTGTCCGCTAATATTGTGGATATGTACATATTGTCGTCGCCGCTAATATTGTAGATATGTACATATTGTCGTAGCCGCTAATATTGTAGATATGTACATATTGGCGTCGCCGCTAATATTGTGGATATGTACATATTGTCCGCTAATATTATAGATATGTACATATTGTCGTAGCCGCTAATATTGTAGATATGTACATATTGGCGTCGCCGCTAATATTGTAGATACGTACATATTGTCCGCTAATATTGTAGATATGTCCATATTGTCGCAGCCGCTAATATTGTAGATATATACATATTGTCCGTTGTAGATATGTACATATTGTCCGCTAATATTGTAGATATGTAAATATTTTCCTCATAGATAATATTGTAATAATGTAAAGATTATATTGTGAACACTTTCAGTTAGAATGTGCCTTCAATGATACGGAGTCCACTGCTACAGTATCTATATCTGCCTTTTCGTAAGTATACCGACTTCTAGTGTTCTCGATACGGAGTCCACTGCCACAGTATCTATATCTGCCTTTACGTAAGTATACCGACTTCTAGTGTTCTCGATACGGAGTCCACTGCCACAGTATCTATATCTGCCTTTATCTAAGTATACTGACTTCTTGTGTTCTCGATACGGAGTCCACTGCTACAGTATCTATATCTGCCTTTTCGTAAGTATACTAACTTCTTGTGTTCTCGATACGGAGTCCACTGCTACAGTATCTATATCTGCCTTTACGTAAGTATACCGACTTCTAGTGTTCTCGATACGGAGTCCACTGCCACAGTATCTATATCTGCCTTTATCTAAGTATACTGACTTCTTGTGTTCTCGATACGGAGTCCACTGCTACAGTATCTATATCTGCCTTTTCGTAAGTATACTAACTTCTTGTGTTCTCGATACGGAGTCCACTGCTACAGTATCTATATCTGCCTTTACGTAAGTATACCGACTTCTAGTGTTCTCGATACGGAGTCCACTGCCACAGTATCTATATCTGCCTTTATCTAAGTATACTGACTTCTTGTGTTCTCGATAGGGTGTTTTTTGTTTTGTTGTTTGGAGTCCACTGCTACAGTATCTATATCTGCCTTTACGTAAGTATACCGACTTCTAGTGTCTACCTCCATAATGTATACCTTCATACTGTATATATTCATACTGTATACCTTCATACTGTATACCTTCATACTGTATACCTCCATACTGTATACCTCCATACTGTATACCTTCAAATGTATACCTCCATACTGTATACCTTCACAATGTATACCTTCACAATGTATACCTTCACACTGTATACCTCCATACTGTATACCTCCATACTGTATACCTTCATACTGTATACCTTCATACTGTTTACCTCCATACTGTATACCTTCATACTGTATACCTCCATACTGTATACCTTCATACTGTATACCTCCATACTGTATACCTTCATACTGTATACCTTCATACTGTATACCTTCATACTGTATACCTTCATACTGTATACCTTCATACTGTATATATTCATACTGTATACCTTCATACTGTATATATTCATACTGTATACCTCCATACTGTATACCTTCATACTGTATATATTCATACTGTATACCTTCATACTGTATATATTCATACTGTATATCTCCATACTGTATACCTTCATACTGTATACCTTCATACTGTATATATTCATACTGTATACCTTCATACTGTATACCTCCATACTGTATACCTCCATACTGTATACCTTCATACTGTATATATTCATACTGTATACCTTCATACTGTATATATCCATACTGTATATCTTCATACTGTATATCTCCATACTGTATACCTTCATAATGTATATCTCCATAATGTATATCTTCATACTGTATATCTCCATACTGTATACCTTTATACTGTATACCTCCATACTGTATACCTTCATACTGTATATCTCCATACTGTATACCTTCATACTGTATATATTCATACTGTATACCTTCACACTGTATACCTCCATACTGTATACCTCTATACTGTATATATTCATACTGTATACGTCCATAATGTATACCTCCATACTGTATACCTTCATACTGTATACCTCCATACTGTATACCTTCATACTGTATACCTCCATACTGTATACCTTCATACTGTATATATTCATACTGTATATCTCCATACTGTATACCTTCATACTGTATATATTCATACTGTATACCTTCATACTGTATATATTCATACTGTATATCTCCATACTGTATACCTTCATACTGTATATATTCATACTGTATACCTTCATACTGTATATATCCATACTGTATATCTTCATACTGTATATCTCCATACTGTATACCTTCATACTGTATACCTCCATACTGTATATATTCATACTGTATACCTTCATAATGTATATCTCCATACTGTATATCTCCATACTGTATATCTCCATACTGTATATCTTCATACTGTATATCTCCATACTGTATACCTTCATAATGTATATCTCCATACTGTATATCTTCATACTGTATATCTCCATGCTGTATACCTTCATACTGTATACCTCCATACTGTATACCTTCATACTGTATACCTTCATACTGTATATATTCATACTGTATACCTTCACACTGTATACCTCCATACTGTATACCTCTATACTGTATATATTCATACTGTATACCTCCATAATGTATACCTCCATACTGTATATATTCATACTGTATACCTCCATACTGTATACCTCCATACTGTATACCTCCATACTGTATACCTTCATAATGTATACCTTCATACTGTATACCTCCATACTGTATATATTCATACTGTATACCTCCATACTGTATACCTCCATACTGTATACCTTCATACTGTATACCTTCATACTGTATACCTCCATACTGTATACCTCCATACTGTATACCTCCATACTGTATACCTTCATACTGTATACCTTCATACTGTATACCTCCATACTGTATATATTCATACTGTATACCTCCATACTGTATACCTCCATACTGTATACCTCCATACTGTATATATTGATACATATCTACATCACTGGCATCACTATACCATCACTATATCATCACTAGACCATCACTATATCATCACTAGACCATCACTAGACCATCACTAGACCATCACTATACCATCACTATACAATCCCCATCACTATACCATCATTATTCCATCACTATCCCATCACTATACCATCACGATACCATCACTACATCACTATACCATCACTATACCATCACTATACCATCACAATACCACCACTATACCATCACTATGCCATCACTATACCATCACTATGCAATCACTATGCCATCACTAAACCATCACTATACTAGCACTATACCATCACTATACCATCACTACACCATCACTATACCATCACTATACCATCACTATTACATCACTATACCATCACTATACTATCACTATACCATCACTATACCATCACTATGCCATCACTATGCCATCACTATACCATCACTATTACATCACTATACCATCACTATACTAGCACTATACCATCACTACACCATCACTATACCCTCACTATACCATCACTATACCATCACGATACCATCACTACATCACTATACCATCACTATACCATCACTATACCATCACAATACCACCACTATACCATCACTATGCCATCACTATACCATCACTATGCAATCACTATGCCATCACTAAACCATCACTATACTAGCACTATACCATCACTATATCATCACTACACCATCACTATACCATCACTATACCATCACTATTACATCACTATACCATCACTATACTATCACTATACCATCACTAGACCATCACTATACCATCACTATACAATCCCCATCACTATACCATCATTATTCCATCACTATCCCATCACTATACCATCACGATACCATCACTACATCACTATACCATCACTATACCATCACTATACCATCACAATACCACCACTATACCATCACTATGCCATCACTATACCATCACTATGCAATCACTATGCCATCACTAAACCATCACTATATTAGCACTATACCATCACTATACCATCACTACACCATCACTATACCATCACTATACCATCACTATTACATCACTATACCATCACTATACTATCACTATACCATCACTATACCATCACTATGCCATCACTATACCATCACTATACCATCACTATTACATCACTATACCATCACTATACTATCACTATACCATCACTATACCATCACTATGCCATCACTATACCATCACTATGCAATCACTATGCCATCACTAAACCATCACTATACTAGCACTATACCATCACTATACCATCACTACACATCACTATACCATCACTATACCATCACTATTACATCACTATACCATCACTATGCATCACTATACCATCACTATACCATCACTATGCCATCACTATACCATCACTATGCCATCACTATACCATCACTATGCAATCACTATACCATCACTATACCATCACTATACCATCACTATACCATCACTACACCATCACTATACCATCACTATACCATCACTATACCATCACTACACCATCACTATACCATCACTATACCATCACTATACCATCACTACACCATCACTACACCATCACTATACCATCACTATACCATCACTATACCATCACTACACCATCACTACACCATCACTATACCATCACTATACCATCACTATACCATCACTATACCATCACTACACCATCACTACACCATCACTACACCATCACTATACCATCACTACACCATCACTATACCATCACTATACCATCACTATTGGGGATGTGGACTCACCCCTCCTCGCTGTAGGCTAGAATCCCACTGGGGGTGTGGACTCACCCCTCCTCGCTGTAGGCTAGAATCCCACTGGGGGTGTGGACTCACCCCTCCTCGCTGTAGGCTAGAATCCCACTGGGGGTGTGGACACCCTCCTCGCTGTAGGCTAGAATCCCACTGGGGGTGTGGACTCACCCCTCCTCGCTGTAGGCTAGAATCCCACTGGGGGTGTGGACTCACCCCTCCTCGCTGTAGGCTAGAATCCCACTGGGGGTGTGGACTCACCCCTCCTCGCTGTAGGCTAGAATCCCACTGGGGGTGTGGACTCACCCCTCCTCGCTGTAGGCTAGAATCCCACTGGGGGTGTGGACTCACCCCTCCTCGCTGTAGGCTAGAATCCCACTGGGGGTGTGGACTCACCCCTCCTCGCTGTAGGCTAGAATCCCACTGGGGGTGTGGACTCACCCCTCCTCGCTGTAGGCTAGAATCACACTGGGGATGTGGACTCACCCCTCCTCGCTGTAGGCTAGAATCACACTGGGGATGTGGAATTCTTCATGCGATGAAGCTATCCTTCTCCATGTGGATGTCGGTGGTTCTACCCTGGTGAAGCTATCCTTCTCCCATGTGGATGTCGGTGGTTCTACCCTGGTGAAGCTATCCTTCTCCCATGTGGATGTCGGTGGTTCTACCCTGGTGAAGCTATCCTTTGTGGTGTGGTGGTTTCCTGGTGAAGCTATCTCTCCCATGTGGATGTCGGTGGTTCTACCCTGGTGAAGCTATCCTTCTCCCATGTGGATGTCGGTGGTTCTACCCTGGTGAAGCTATCCTTCTCCCATGTGGATGTCGGTGGTTCTACCCTGGTGAAGCTATCCTTCTCCCATGTGGATGTCGGTGGTTCTACCCTGGTGAAGCTATCCTTCTCCCATGTGGATGTCGGTGGTTCTACCCTGGTGAAGCTATCCTTCTCCCATGTGGATGTCGGTGGTTCTACCCTGGTGAAGCTATCCTTCTCCCATGTGGATGTCGGTGGTTCTACCCTGGTGAAGCTATCCTTCTCCCATGTGGATGTCGGTGGTTCTACCCTGGTGGAGGTCGGTGGTTCTACCCTGGTGGAGGTCGGTGGTTCTACCCTGGTGTTCGTATTTCATTAACTAATTCCTGAGATGATTCCATTATGGCATTTCGTGTGTGTAGCTTAGCAAGCCTGCGCCTCCAACACACCTTCCTAAACACACATGCTCCGAACATACGAGTTCATCTCTTAAAGTTGTGCATATAAATATTTACAATATCATTTGCGTTACTCCTCTTTGGTTTGTGTTTTCAGTAAAGGAGACGCCGCCCTGGTTATAGCAGTGTTCGATATAGAGATAACTGAATATACGACAGTACCTGCATTACAGACACTATTTACTGACTTGCAAAACAATGCTAGCAAGGCGGGGTATATGGATATATCTACGTTTCATTTTATTGGTGTTGATGCCATGACGACAACAATTTCACCAACAACATCTGGTAAGTTAGTAACATGTAAGTCAGTGGGCTATTCTAAGATTCTGCTGCATGCTTGTCGTCCTTCACAGTATGAACTATATCCAGTGTGTCTACTGCTGCATGCGTGTCGTCCTTTCACAGTATGTACTATATCCAGTGTGTCTACTGCTGCATGCTTGTCGTCCTTCACAGTATGTACTATATCCAGTGTGTCTACTGCTACATGCTTGTCGTCCTTCACAGTATGTACTATATCCAGTGTGTCTACTGCTGTATGCTTGTCGTCCTTCACAGTATGTACTATATCCAGTGTGTCTGCTGCTGCATGCCTGTCGTCCTTCACAGTATGTACTATACCCAGTGTGTCTACTGCTGCATGCTTGTCGTCCTTCACAGTATGTACTATATCCAGTATGTCTACTGCTACATGTTTGTCGTCCTTCACAGTATGTACTATATCCAGTGTGTCTACTGCTGCATGTTTGTCGTCCTTCACAGTGTGTACTATATCCAGTGTGTCTGCTGCTGCATGCTTGTCGTCCTTCACAGTATGTACTATATCCAGTGTGTCTACTGCTACATGCTTGTCGTCCTTCACAGTATGTACTATATCCAGTGTGTCTACTGCTGTATGCTTGTCGTCCTTCACAGTATATACTATATCCAGTGTGTCTACTGCTGCATGCTTGTCGTCCTTCACAGTATGTACTATATCCAGTGTGTCTACTGCTGCAAGCTTGTCGTCCTTCACAGTATGTACTATATCCAGTGTGTCTACTGCTGCATGTTTGTCGTCCTTCACAGTGTGTACTATATCCAGTGTGTCTGCTGCTGCATGCTTGTCGTCCTTCACAGTATGTACTATATCCAGTGTGTCTACTGCTACATGCTTGTCGTCCTTCACAGTATGTACTATATCCAGTGTGTCTACTGCTGTATGCTTGTCGTCATTCACAGTATGTACTATATCCAGTGTGTCTGCTGCTGCATGCTTGTCGTCCTTCACAGTATGTACTATACCCAGTGTGTTTACTGCTGCATGCTTGTCGTCCTTCACAGTATGTACTATATCCAGTATGTCTACTGCTACATGCTTGTCGTCCTTCACAGTATGTACTATATCCAGTGTGTCTACTGCTACATGCTTGTCGTCCTTCACAGTGTGTACTATATCCAGTGTGTCTACTGCTGCATGCTTGTCGTCCTTCACAGTATGTACTATACCCAGTGTGTCTACTGCTGCATGCTTGTCGTCCTTCACAGTATGTACTATATCCAGTGTGTCTACTGCTGCATGCTTGTTGTCCTTCACAGTATGTACTATATCCAGTGTGTCTGCTGCTGCATGCTTGTCATTCTTCACAGTATGTACTATATCCAGTGTGTCTACTGTTTGCATGCGTGTCGTCCTTCACAGTATGTACTTATCCAGTGTGTCTACTGCAGCATGCTTGTCGTCCTTCACAGTATGTACTATATCCAGTGTTTCTACTGCTACATGCTTGTCGTCCTTCACAGTATGTACTACATATAGTGTGTCTACTGCTGCATGTTTGTCATCCTTCAGTGTGTACTATATCCGGTGTGTCTACTGCTACATGCTTGTCGTCCTTCACAGTATGTATTATATCCAGTGTGTCTGCTGCTGCATGCTTGTCGTCCTCTTCACAGTATGTACTATATCCAGTGTGTCTAGTGCTGCATGCTTGTCGTCCTTCACAGTATGTACTATATCCAGTGTATCTACTGCTGCATGCTTGTCGTCCTCTTCAAAGTATGTACTATATCCAGTGTATCTACTGCTGCATGCTTGTCGTCCTCTTCACAGTATGTACTATATCCAGTGTGTCTACTGCTACATGCTTGTCGTCCTTCACAGTATGTATTATATCCAGTGTGTCTGCTGCTGCATGTTTGTCGTCCTTCACAGTATGTACTATATCCAGTGTGTCTACTGCTGCATGCTTGTCGTCCTTCACAGTATGTACTATATCCAGTATAGCTGTATAACACAAGAGTGGGGTGGTGCTGTATAACACATGAGTGGGGTTGGTGCTGTATAACACAAGAGTGGGGATGGTGCTGTATAACACATGAGTGGGGTGGTGCTGTATAACACATGAATGTGGTTGGTGCTGTATAACACATGAATGTGGTTGGTGCTGTATAACACATGAATGTGATTGGTGCTGTATAACACATGAATGTGGTTGGTGCTGTATAACACATGAGTGGGGTTGGTGCTGTATAACACATGAGTGGGGTTGTGCTGTATAACACATGAGTGGGGTGGTGCTGTATAACACATGAATGTGGTTGGTGCTGTATAACACATGAATGTGGTTGGTGCTGTATAACACATGAATGTGAGTGGTGCTGTATAACACATGAATGTGGTTGATGCTGTATAACACATGAATGTGGTTGGTGCTGTATAACACATGAGTGGGGTTGGTGCTGTATAACACATGAGTGGGGTTGTGCTGTATAACACATGAGTGTGGTTGGTGCTGTATAACACATGAATGTGGTTGGTGCTGTATAACACATGAGTGGGGTTGGTGCTGTATAACACATGAGTGAGGATGGTACGGCATAGCACATGAGTGGGGTTTGTGCTGTATAACACATGAGTGGGGTTGGTGCTGTATAACACATGAATGTGGTTGGTGCTGTATAACACATGAGTGGGGGTTGGTGCTGTATAACACATGAGTGGTGTTGCTCCTGTATAATACATGAGTGGGGTTGGTGCTGTATAACACATGAGTGGGGTTGGTGCTGTATAACACATGAATGTGGTTGGTGCTGTATAACAAATGGATGTGGTTGGTGCTGTATAACACATGAGTGGGGTTGGTGCTGTATAACACATGAATGTGGTTGGTGCTGTATAACACATGAGTGGGGTTGGTGCTGTATAACACATGAGTTGGGTTGGTGCTGTATAACACATGAGTGGGAGTGATGTGGTATAGCACATTAGTGGGGGTGGTGCGGTATAACACATGAGTGGGGGTGGTACTGTATTACACATGAGTGGGGGTGGTGCGGTATAACATGAGTGGGGTTGGTGCTGTATAACACATGAGTGGGGTTGGTGCTGTATAACACAAGAGTGGGGTGGTGCTGTATAACACATGAGTGGGGTTGGTGCTGTATAACACATGAGTGGGGTTGGTGCGGTATAGCACATGAGTGGGGATGGTGCAGTATAACACATGAGTGGGGGGTGGTGTGGTATAACACATGAGTGGGGTGGTGATGTATAACACATGAGTGGGGTGGTGTCGTATAGCACATGGATGGGGTGGTGTGGTATAGCACATTTGTGGGGTGGTACTGTATAACACATAAGTGGGGATTGTGATGTATAACACATGAGTGGGAGTTGTACTGTATAACACATGCGTGGGATTGGTGCAGTATAACACATGAGTGGGGTGGTGTGGTATAGCACATGAGTGGGGGGTGCAGTATAACACATGAGTGGGGTTGGTGCGGTATAACAAATGAGTGGGGTTGGTGCGGTATAACACATGAGTGGGGTGGTGCTGTACAACACATGAGTGAGGTGGTGCTGTATCGCACATGAGTGGGGTTGGTACTGTATAACACATGAGTGGGGGTGGTGCTGTATAGCACATGAGTGGGGTTGGTGCGGTATAACACATGAGTGGGGGTGGTGCAGTATAACACATGAGTGGGGTTGGTGCTTTATAACAAATGAGTGGGGGGGTGCGGTATAACACATGCGTGGGGTTGGTGCAGTATAACACATGAGTCGGGTTGGTGCTGTATAACACATGAGTGGGGTTGGTACGGTATAACACATGAGTGGGGATGGTGCTGTATAACACATGAGTGTGGTTGGTGCAGTATAACACATGAGTGGGGTTGGTGCGGAATAACACATGAGTGGGGATGGTGCGGAATAACAAATGAGTGGGGTTGGTGCTGTATAACAAATGAGTGGGGTGGTGAGGTATAGCACATGAGTGGAATTGGTGCAGTATAACACATGAGTGGGGTTGGTGCGGAATAACACATGAATGTGGTTGGTGCTGTATAACACATGAGTGGGGTTGGTGCTGTATAACATATGAGTGGGGTTGGTGCAGTATAACACATGAGTGGGGTTGGTGCGGAATAACACATGAGTGGTGAAGGGGCGGAATAACACATGAGTGGGGTTGGTGCTGTATAACAAATGAGTGGGGTGGTGCGGTATAGCACATGAGTGGAATTGGTGCAGTATAACACATGAGTGGGGTTGGTGTGGAATAACACATGAATGTTGTTGGTGCAGCAAACACATGAGTGGGGTTGGTGCGGAATAACACATGAATGGTGTTGGTGCTGTATAACACATGAGTGGGGTTGGTGCTGTATAACACATGAGTGGGGGTGATGCGGAATAACACATGAGTGGGGGTGGTGCAGTATAACACATGAGTGGGGTTGGTGCGGTATAACACATGAGTGGGGATGGTGCTGTATAACAAATGAGTGGGGGTGGTGCGGTATAACAAATGAGGGGGGTACGGTATAACACATGAGTGGGGTGGTGCAGTATAACACATGAGTGAGGGTGGTGCTGTATAGCACATGAGTGGGTGTGGTGCGGTATAACACATGAATGGTGGTGGTACTGTATAACACATGAGTGGGGGTGGTGCGGTATAACACATGAGTGGGGTTGGTGCGGTATAACACATGAGTGGGGTTGGTGCGGTATAGCACATGATTGGGGTTGGTGCAGTATATCACATGCGTGGGGTTGGTGCAGTATAACACATCAATGGGGTTGGTACAGTATAACACATGAGTGGGGTTGGTGCGGTATAGCACATGATTGGGGTTGGTGCAGTATATCACATGCGTGGGGTTGGTGCAGTATAACACATGAATGGGGTTGGTGCAGTATAACAAATGAGTGGGGTTGGTGCAGTATAACACATGGGTGGGGTGGTGATGTATAACACATAATTGGGGTTGGTGCGGTATAACAAATGAGTGGGGTTGGTGCTGTATAACACATGAATGTGGTTGGTGCTGTATAACACATGAGTGGGGGTTGGTGCTGTATAACACATGAGTGGTGTTGCTCCTGTATAACACATGAGTGGGGATGGTGATGTATAACACATGAGTGGGGTTGGTGCTGTATAACACATGGGTGGGGTTGGTGCGGTATAACACATGAGTGGGGATGGTGATGTATAACACATGAGTGGGGATGGTGATGTATATCAATGAGTGGGGTGGTGTGTATAACAAATGAGTGGGGTTGGTGCAGTATAACAAATGAGTGGGGGTGGTGCAGTATAACAAATGAGTGGGGTTGGTGCAGTATAACAAATGAGTGGGGGTGGTGCAGTATAACAAATGAGTGGGGTTGGTGCAGTATAACAAATGAGTGGGGGTGGTGCAGTATAACAATGAGTGGGGTGGTGCAGTATAACAATGAGTGGGGTGGTGCAGTATAACAAATGAGTGGGTTGGTGCAGTATAACAAATGAGTGGGGGTGGTGCAGTATAACAATGAGTGGGGTTGGTGCAGTATAACAAAGAGTGGGGGTGGTGCAGTATAACAATGAGTGGGGTTGGTGCAGTATAACAAATGAGTGGGGTTGGTGCAGTATAACACATGAGTGGGGTTGGTGATGTATAACACATGAGTGGGGATGGTGATGTATAACAAATGAGTGGGATTGGTGCAGTATAACAAATGAGTGGGGGTGGTGCAGTATAACACATGAGTGGGGATGGTGATTTATAACACATGAGTGGGGTTGGTGCGGTATAACACATGAGTGGGGTTGGTGCTGTATAACATATGAGTGGTGGTGGTACTGTATAACACATGAGTGGGATTGGTGCAGTATAGCACACGAGTGGGGGTGGTGCAGTATAACACATGAGTGGGGGTGGTGCGGTATAGCACATGAGTGGGGGTGGTGCAGTATAACACATGAGTGGGGTTGGTGCGGCATAACACATGAGTGGTGAAGGGGCGGAATAACACATGAGTGGGGTTGGTGCTGTATAACAAATGAGTGGGGTGGTGCGGTATAGCACATGAGTGGAATTGGTGCAGTATAACACATGAGTGGGGTTGGTGCGGAATAACACATGAATGTTGTTGGTGCAGTATAACACATGAGTGGGGTTGGTGCGGAATAACACATGAATGTTGTTGGTGCTGTATAACACATGAGTGGGGTTGGTGCTGTATAACACATGAGTGGGGGTGATGCGGAATAACACATGAGTGGGGGTGGTGCAGTATAACACATGAGTGGGGTTGGTGCGGTATAACACATGAGTGGGGATGGTGCTGTATAACACATGAGTGGGGGTGATGCGGAATAACACATGAGTGGGGGTGGTGCAGTATAACACATGAGTGGGGTTGGTGCGGTATAACACATGAGTGGGGATGGTGCTGTATAACAAATGAGTGGGTGTGGTGCGGTATAACAAATGAGGGGGGTACGGTATAACACATGAGTGGGGTGGTGCAGTATAACACATGAGTGAGGGTGGTGCTGTATAACACATGAGTGGGTTGGTGCAGTATAACACATGAATGGGGTTGGTACAGTATAACACATGAGTGGGGTTGGTGCGGTATAGCACATGATTGGGGTTGGTGCAGTATAACACATGAATTGGGTTGGTGCAGTATAACAAATGAGTGGGGTTGGTGCAGTATAACACATGGGTGGGGTGGTGATGTATAACACATAATTGGGGTTGGTGCGGTATAACAAATGAGTGGGGGTGGTGCAGTATAACACATGAGTGGGGATGGTGATGTATAACACATGAGTGGGGTTGGTGCTGTATAACACATGGGTGGGGTTGGTGCGGTATAACACATGAGTGGGGATTGTGATGTATAACACATGAGTGGGGATGGTGATGTATAACACATGAGTGGGGATGGTGATGTATAACAAATGAGTGGGGTTGGTGCGGTATAACAAATGAGTGGGGGTGGTGCAGTATAACAAATGAGTGGGGTTGGTGCAGTATAACAAATGAGTGGGGGTGGTGCAGTATAACAAATGAGTGGGGTTGGTGCAGTATAACAAATGAGTGGGGGGGGTGCAGTATAACACATGAGTGGGGATGGTGATTTATAACACATGGGTGGGGTTGGTGCGGTATAACACATGAGTGGGGATGGTGATGTATAACAAATGAGTGGGGTTGGTGCAGTATAACACATGAGTGGGGGTGGTGCAGTATAACACATGAGTGGGGATGGTGATTTATAACACATGAGTGGGGTTGGTGCGGTATAACACATAAGTGGGGTTGGTGCTGTATAACACATGAGTGGTGGTGGTACTGTATAACACATGAGTGGGATTGGTGCAGTATAGCACACGAGTGGGGGTGGTGCAGTATAACACATGAGTGGGGGTGATGCGGTATAGCACATGAGTGGGGGTGGTGCAGTATAACACATGAGTGGGGTGGTGCGGTATAACACATGAGTGGGGTTGGTGCGGTATAACACATGAGTGGGGTGGTGATGTATAACACATAATGGGGGTGGTGATGTATAACACATGAGTGGGGTTGGTGCGGTATAACACATTAGTGGAATTGGTGCAGTATAACACATGAGGGGGGGGTACTGTATAACACATGAGTGGGATTGGTGCAGTATAACACATGCGTGGGGGTGGTGCGGTATAGCACATGAGTGGGGGTGGTGCAGTATAACACATGCGTGGGGGTGGTGCGGTATAGCACATGAGTGGGGGTGGTGCAGTATAACACATGCGTGGGGGTGGTGCGGTATAGCACATGAGTGGGGGTGGTGCAGTATAACACATGAGTGGAGTTGGTGCAGTATAACACATGAGTGGGGTGGTTTGGTATAGCACATGAATGGGGTGGTGTGGTATAGCACATGAATGGGGTGGTGTGGTATGGCACATGAATGGGGCGGTGTGGTATAGCATATGAATGGGGTGGTGTGGTATAGCACATGAATGGGGTGGTGTGGTATGGCACATGAATGGGGTGGTGTGGTATAGCATATGAATGGGGCGGTGTGGTATAGCACATGAATGGGGTGGTGTGGTATAGCACATGAATGGGGTGGTGTGGTATAGCACATGAATGGGGTGGTGTGGTATGGCACATGAATGGGGTGGTGTGGTATAGCATATGAATGGGGCGATGTGGTATAGCACATGAATGGGGTGGTGTGGTATAGCACATGAGTGGGGTGGTGTGGTATCGCACATGAATCGGGTGGTGTGGTATGGCACATGAGTGAGGCGGTGTGGTATAGCATATGAATGGGGTGGTGTGGTATAGCACATGAATGGGGTGGTGTGGTATAGGACATGAATGGGGTAGTGTGGTATAGCACATGAATGTGGTGGTGTGGTCTCGCACATGAATCGGGTGGTGTGGTATAGCACATGAATGTGATTGGTGCTGTATAAGAAATAAATGGCTGCAAGACTGATACACGTGTATTTCATTGGAAATGCTGTATTTTAGGTTTTCAAAAAACATATTCACAATAGAATTATTTCCAACTAGTTTACTGGTTTGCGGAAGTCAGTGGTTTACCCGTATTAAATTCTGCAAATGGAACATATATGTATGTTTAGCATAAATGCTATGGAACTTATAATTATTATTATGTATGTTTAGCATAAATGCTATGGAACATATATGTATGTTTAGCATAAATGCTCTGGAACATCTATGTATGTTTAGCATAAATGCTATGTGTTTTCCTTTATTTAAGTGTTAAACACCAACGCGACGACTATACCAAACACAACCGTAACGACAAATCTAAGCAGGGATACTACAACTCTAAGCAGCGATACTACAACTCTAAGCAGCGATACGACAACTCTAAGTAACGTTACTACAACTACAAGCAACGATACCACATCTCTAAGCAGCACTACCACAACTCCAAGTAACGCTACTACAACTCTAAGCAGTGATACCACAACTCTAAGCAGCACTACCACAACTCCAAGTAACGCTACTACAACACTAAGCAGCGATACCACAACTCTAAGCAGCACTACCACAACTCCAAGTAACGCTACTACAACACTAAGCAGCGATACCACAACTCTAAGCAGTGATACCACAACTCTAAGCAGCACTGCCACAACTCCAAGTAACGCTACTACAACACTAAGCAGCGATACCACAACTCTAAGCAGTGATACCACAACTCTAAGCAGCACTGCCACAACTCCAAGTAACGCTACTACAACTCTAAGCAGTGATACCACAACTCTAATCAGCACTACCACACCTCCAAGTAACGCTACTACAACTCTAAGCAGCGATACGACAACTCTAAGCAGTGATACCACCACTCTAAGCAGCACTACCACAACTCTAAGCAGTGATACCACAACTCTAAGCAACGATACCACAACTCCAAGTAACGCTACTACAACACTAAGCAGCGATACCACAACTCTAAGCAGTGATACCACAACTCTAAGCAGTGATATGACAACTCTAAGCAGTGATACCACAACTCTAAGCAGCACTACCACAACTCCAAGTAACGCTACTACAACTCTAAGCAGTGATACCACAACTCTAAGCAGCACTACCACAACTCCAAGTAACGCTACTACAACACTAAGCAGCGATACCACAACTCTAAGCAGTGATACCACAACTCTAAGCAGCACTACCACAACTCCAAGTAACACTACTACAACTCTAAGCAGTGATACCACAACTCTAAGCAGCACTACCACAACTCCAAGTAACGCTACTACAACTCTAAGCAACGATACGACAACTCTAAGCAGTGATACCACCACTCTAAGCAGCACTACCACAACTCTAAGTAACGCTACTACAACTCTAAGCAACGATACGACAACTCTAAGCAGTGATACCACCACTCTAAGCAGCACTACCACAACTCTAAGCAGTGATACCACAACTCTAAGTAGCACTACCACAACTCCAAGTAACGCTACTACAACTCTAAGCAGCGATACGACAAGTCTAAGCAGTGATACAAGTCTAAGCAGTGGTACCACAACTCTAAGCAGCGATACGACAAGTCTAAGCAGTGATACCACAACTCTAAGCAGCACTACCACAACTCCAAGTAACGCTACTACAACTCTAAGCAGTGATACCACAACTCTAAGCAGCACTACCACAACTCCAAGTAACGCTACTACAACTCTAAGCAGTGATACCACAACTCTAAGCAGCACTACCACAACTCCAAGTAACGCTACTACAACTCTAAGCAGCGATACGACAACTCTAAGCAGTGATACCACAACTCTAAGCAGCACTACCACAACTCCAAGTAACGATACCACAACTCTAAACAGTGATACCACAACTCTAAGCAGCACTACCACAACTCCAAGTAACGATACCACAACTCTAACCAGTGATACCACAACTCTAAGCAGCACTACCACAACTCCAAGTAACGCTACTACAACTCTAAGCAGCGATACGACAAGTCTAAGCAGCACTACCACAACTCCAAGTAACGCTACTACAACTCTAAGCAGCGATACGACAACTCTAAGAAGTGATACCACCACTCTAAGCAGTGATACCACAACTCTAAGTAGCACTACCACAACTCCAAGTAACGCTACTACAACTCTAAGCAGCGATACGACAAGTCTAAACAGCGATACGACAACTCCAAGTAACGCTACTACAACTCTAAGCAGCGATACCACAACTCTAAGCAATGATACGACAACTCCAAGTAACGCTACTACAACTCTAAGCAGCGCTACTACAACTCTAAGCAGCGCTACTACAACTCTAAGCAGCGCTACTTCAACTCTAAGCAGCGATACCACAACTCTAAGCAGTGATACCACAACTCTAAGCAGCGATACGACAACTATAAGCAGTGATACCACAACTCTAAGCAGCACTACCACAACTCCTATTAATGCTACTACAACTCTAAGCAGCACTACGACAACTCCAAGTAACGCTACTACAACTCTAAGCAGCAATACGACAACTCTAAGCAGTGATACCACAACTCCAAGTAACGCTACTACAATTCTAAGCAGCACTACCACAACTCCAAGTAACGCTACTACAATTCTAAGCAGCACTACCACAACTCCAAGTAACGCTACTACAAGTCTAAGCAGCGATACCACAACTCCAAGTAACGCTACTACAACTCTAAGCAGCGATACGACAACTCTAAACAGCGATACGACACCTCTAAGCAACACTACCACAACTCCAAGTAACGCTACTACAACTCTAAGCAGCGATACGACAACACCAAGTAACGCTACTACAACACTAAGCAGTACTACGACAACTCTAAGCAGTGATACCACAACTCTAAGCAACACTACCACAACTCCAAGTAATGCTACTACAACTCTAAGCAGCGATACGACAACACCAAGTAACGCTACTACAACTCTAAGCAGTACTACGACAACTCTAAGCAGTGATACCACAACTCTAAGCAACACTACCACAACTCCAAGCAACACTACCACAACTCTAAGTAACGCTACTACAACTCTAAGCAGCAGCGCTACGACAACTCCAAGCAGCAACTTTACAACAACTCCAGCTAGCAACGTTACAACAACTCCAACCAGCAACGTTACAACAACTCCAACCAGCAACGTTACAACAACCCCAACCAGCAACGTTACAACAACTCCAACCAGCAAGATTACAACAACCCCAACCGGCAACATTACAACAACTCCAACCAGCAACGTTACAACAACTCCAACCAGCAACGTTACAACAACTCCAACCAGCAACGTTACAACAACCCCAACCAGCAACGTTACAACAACTCCAACCAGCAACATTACAACAACTCCAACCAGCAACATTACAACATCTCCAATCAGCAACATTACAACAACTCCAACCAGCAACATTACAACAACTCCAATCAGCAACATTACAACAACTCCAACCAGCAACGTTACGACAACTCCAACCAGCAACTACACAACAACTCCAACCAGCAACATTACAACAACTCCAACCAGCAACATTACAACAACTCCAACCAGCAACGTTACAACAACTCCAACCAGCAACGTTACGACAACTCCAACCAGCAACATTACAACAACTCCAACCAGCAACGATACAACAACCCCAACCAGCAACGCTACAACAACTCCAACTAGCAACTTTACAACAACTCCAACCAGCAACTACACAACAACTCCAACCAGCAACGTTACAACAACTCCAACCAGCAACGTTACAACAACTCCAACCAGCAACGTTACAACAACTCCAACCAGCAACGTTACAACAACTCCAACCAGCAACTACACAACAACTCCAACCAGCAACGTTACAACAACTCCAAGCAGCAACGTTACAACAACCCCAACCAGCAACATTACAACAACTCCAACCAGCAACATTACAACAACTCCAACCAGCAACATTACAACAACTCCAACCAGCAACATTACAACAACTCCAACCAGCAACGTTACAACAACTCCAACCAGCAACATTACAACAACTCCAACCAGCAACATTACAACAACTCCAACCAGCAACATTACAACAACTCCAATCAGCAACATTACAACAACTCCAACCAGCAACATTACAACAACCCCAAGCAGCAACGTTACAACAACTCCAACTAGCAACGTTACAACAACTCCAACCAGCAACGGTACAACAACTCCAACCAGCAACGTTACAACAACTCCAACCAGCAGCGTTACAACAACTCCAACTAGCAACTCTACAACAACTCCAACCAGCAACACTACAACAACTCCAACCAGCAACGTTACAACAACGCCAAGCAGCAACGTTACAACAACCCCAACCAGCAACGTTACAACAACCACAACCAGCAACATTACAACAACCACAACCAGCAACATTACGACAACTCCAACCAGCAACGTTACAACAACTCCAACTAGCAACTTTACAACAACTCCAACCAGCAACTTTACAACAACTCCAAGCAGCAACATTACAACAACCCCAACCAGCAACGTTACAACAACTCCAACCAGCAACATTACAACAACCACAACCAGCAACGTTACAACAACTCCAACCAGCAACGTTACAACAACCCCAACCAGCAACATTACAACAACTCCAATCAGCAACATTACAACAACTCCAACTAGCAACTTTACAACAACTCCAACCAGCAACATTACAACAACTCCAACCAGCAACGTTACAACAACTCCAACCAGCAGCACTACAACAACTCCAACCAGCAACGTTACAACAACTCCAACCAGCAACGTTACAACAACTCCAACCAGCAACATTACAACAACTCCAACCAGCAACGTTACGACAACTCCAAGCAGCAACTTTACGACAACTACACCGACTACAAGACCGACTACACCGACTACACCCACCACACCCACTACTACACCCACTACAACACCGACACCGGACACATTCGACATGAATGGGGTGTTTAGAATCACAGATGGTGTGGTCTGGTCTCCGCAATTGACCAACACGAGCTCTCGTGAATATATAGCACTGAAGAATGGCATAGGAGAACAGGTAAGTGCATTGTATTATAAGTCAATACATATTAATTGTATTATTGTACATATTATTATACCTATGAGAGCATTAAACCAAGCAGTACATCTAGCATTACACTGAGCATTACACCGAGCATTACACCGAGCATTACACCAAGCTTTCCACCAAGCATTATACCAAGCATTATACCAAGCATTACACCAAGCATTATACCAAGCATTATACCAAGCATTACACTGAGCATTACACTGAGCATTACACCAAGCATTACACCAAGCATTATACCGTGCATTATACCGAGCATTACACCAAGCATTACACCAAGCATTACACTGAGCATTACACCAACATTACACCAAGCATTACACCAAGCATTACACCAAGCATTACACTGAGCATTACACCGAGCATTACACCAAACATTATACCAAGCATTACACTGAGCATTATACCGAGCATTATACCGAGCATTATACCGAGCATTACACCGAGCATTATACCGAGCATTATACCGAGCATTACACTGAGCATTACACCGAGCATTATACCGAGCATTATACCGAGCATTATACCGAGCATTATACCGAGCATTATACCGAGCATTATGCCGAGCA
>CM026388.1:4113209-4136552 GCA_014843695.1 Archivesica marissinica | reverse complement strand
CTTCATTAACACTAGACTTCATTAAACCTAGACTTCATTAAACCTAGACTTCATTAAACCTAGACATCATTAACCCTAGACTTCATTAACCCTAGACTTCCTTAACCCTAGATGTCATTAATCCTAGACTTCATTAACCGTAGACTTCATTAACCCTAGACTTCATTAACCCTAGACTTCATTAACCCTAGACTTCATTAACCATAGACTTCATTAACCATAGACTTCATTAACCATAGACTTCATTAAACCTATACTTCATTAACGCTTCATTAACCATTCATTAACCCTAGACTTCATTAACACTAGACTTCATTAACACTAGACTTCATTAAACCTAGACTTCATTAACACTAGACTTCATTAACACTATACTTCATTAACACTAGACTTCATTAAACCTAGACTTCATTAAACCTAGACTTCATTAACCCTAAACTTCATTAACCCTAGACTTCAATAACACTAGACTTCATTAACACTAGACTTCATTAAACCTAGACTTCATTAAACCTAGACTTCATTAAACCTATACTTCATTAACACTAGACTTCATTAACCCTATACTTCATTAACCCTAGACTTCATTAACCCTATACATCTTTAACCCTAGACTTCATTAACCATATACTTCATTAACCCTAGACTTCATTAACCATAGACTTCATTAACCCTAGACTTCATTAACCCTATACATCATTAACACTAGACTTCATTAACCCTAGACTTCATTAACCCTAGACTTCATTAACCCTAGACTTCATTAACCATAGACTTCATTAACCCTAGACTTCATTAACCATAGACTTCATTAACCCTAGACTTCATTAACCCTAGACTTCATTAACCCTAGACTTCATTAACCATATACTTCATTAACCATAGACTTCATTAACCCTAGACTTCATTAAACCTAGACTTCATTAACCATAGACTTCATTAACCCTAGACGTCATTAACCCTAGACTTCATTAACCCTATACTTCATTAACCATAGACTTCATTGACCATAGAATTCATTAATCCTAGACTTCATTAACCCTTCATTAACCATAGACTTCATTAACCATATACTTCATTAACCCTACACTTCATTAATCCTAGACTTCATTAACCCTTCATTAACCATAGACTTCATTAACCATAGACTTCATTAACCCTACACTTCATTAATCCTAGACTTCATTAACCCTATACTTCATTAAACCTATATTTCATTAACCATAGACTTCATTAACCATAGACTTCATTAACCCTAGACTTCATTAATCCTAGACTTCATTAATCCTAGACTTCATTAATCCTAGACTTCATTAACCCTAGACTTCATTAACCCTAGACTTCATTAACCCTAGACTTCATTAAACCTAGACTTCATTAACCATAGACTTCATTAACCCTAGACTTCATTAACCCTAGACTTCATTAACCCTAGACTTCATTAATCCTAGACTTCATTAACCCTAGACGTCATTAACCCTAGACTTCATTAACAATATACTTCATTAACCCTATTCTTCACTAACCATAGACTTCATTGACCATATAATTCATTAACCCTAGACTTCATTAACCCTAGACTTCATTAACCCTAGACTTCATTAATCCTAGACTTCATTAACCCTAGACGTCATTAACCCTAGACTTCATTAACCATAGACTTCATTAACCCTATACTTCATTAACCATAGACTTCATTGACCATAGAATTCATTAACCCTACACTTCATTAATCCTAGACTTCATTAACCCTTCATTAACCATAGAATTCATTAATCCTAGACTTCATTAACCCTTCATTAACCATAGACTTCATTAACCATAGACTTCATTAACCCTAGACTTCATTAACCCTAGACTTCATTAACCATAGACTTCATTAACCCTTCATTAACCCTAGACTTCATTAACCCTAGACTTCATTAACCCTTCATTAACCATAGACTTCATTAACCATAGACTTCATTAACGCTTCATTAACCATAGACTTCATTAACCATATACTTCATTAACCGTAGACTTCATTAACCCTAGACTTCATTAACCGTAGACTTCATTAACCATATACCCTATTAACCCTAGACTTCATTAACCATAGACTTCATTAACCCTAGACTTCATTAACCCTTCATTAACAATAGACTTCATTAACCATAGACTTCATTAACCGTAGACTTCATTAACCCTAGACTTCATTAACCGTAGACTTCATTAACCATAGACTTCATTAACCCTAGACTTCATTAACCATAGAATTCATTAACCATAGACTTCATTAACACTAGACTTCATTAACCCTAGACTTCATTAACCCTAGACTTCATTAACCCTAGACTTCATTAACCATATACTTCATTAACCATAGACTTCATTAACACTAGACTTCATTAAACCTAGACTTCATTAACACTAGACTTCATTAACCATAGACTTCATTAATCATAGACTTCATTAACCCTTCATTAACCCTAGACTTCATTAACCCTAGACTTCATTAATCATAGACTTCATTAAACCTAGACTTCATTAAACCTAGACTTCATTAACACTAGACTTCATTAACACTAGACTTCATTAAACCTAGACTTCATTAAACCTAGACTTCATTAAACCTAGACATCATTAACCCTAGACTTCATTAACCCTAGACTTCCTTAACCCTAGATTTCATTAATCCTAGACTTCATTAACCGTAGACTTCATTAACCCTAGACTTCATTAACCCTAGACTTCATTAACCCTAGACTTCATTAACCATAGACTTCATTAACCGTAGACTTCATTAACCATAGACTTCATTAAACCTAGACTTCATTAACGCTTCATTAACCATTCATTAACCCTAGACTTCATTAACACTAGACTTCATTAACACTAGATTTCATTAAACCTAGACTTCATTAACACTAGACTTCATTAACACTATACTTCATTAACACTAGACTTCATTAAACCTAGACTTCATTAAACCTAGACTTCATTAACCCTAAACTTCATTAACCCTAGACTTCAATAACACTAGACTTCATTAACACTAGACTTCATTAAACCTAGACTTCATTAAACCTAGACTTCATTAAACCTATACTTCATTAACACTAGACTTCATTAAACCTAGACTTCATTAACACTAGACTTCATTAAACCTAGACTTCATTAACACTAGACTTCATTAACACTAGACTTCATTAAACCTAGATTTCATTAAATCTAGACTTCATTAAACCTAGACTTCATTAACCATATACTTCATTAACACTAGACTTCATTAAACCTAGACTTCATTAAACCTAGACTTCATTAAACTAGACTTCATTAACACTAGACTTCATTAACACTAGACTTCATTAAACCTAGACTTCATTAAACCTAGACTTCATTAACACTAGACTTCATTAAACCTATACTTCATTAACACTAGACTTCATTAACACTAGGCTTCATTAAACCTAGACTTCATTAACACTAGACTTCATTAAACCTAGAGTTCATTAAACCTAGACTTCATTAAACCTAGACTTCATTAAACCTAGACTTCATTAAACCTAGACTTCATTAACACTAGACTTCATTAAACCTAGACTTCATTAACACTAGACTTCATTAACACTAGACTTCATTAAACCTAGACTTCATTAACACTAGACTTCATTAACACTATACTTCATTAACACTAGACTTCATTAAACCTAGACTTCATTAAACCTAGACTTCATTAACCCTAGACTTCATTAACCGTAGACTTCATTAACCATATACCCTATTAACCCTAGACTTCATTAACCATAGACTTCATTAACCCTAGACTTCATTAACCCTTCATTAACAATAGACTTCATTAACCATAGACTTCATTAACCGTAGACTTCATTAACCCTAGACTTCATTAACCGTAGACTTCATTAACCATAGACTTCATTAACCCTAGACTTCATTAACCATAGAATTCATTAACCATAGACTTCATTAACACTAGACTTCATTAACCCTAGACTTCATTAACCCTAGACTTCATTAACCCTAGACTTCATTAACCATATACTTCATTAACCATATACTTCATTAACACTAGACTTCATTAAACCTAGACTTCATTAACACTAGACTTCATTAACCATAGACTTCATTAATCCTAGACTTCATTAACCCTTCATTAACCCTAGACTTCATTAACCCTAGACTTCATTAATCATAGACTTCATTAAACCTAGACTTCATTAACACTAGACTTCATTAACACTAGACTTCATTAACACTAGACTTCATTAAACCTAGACTTCATTAAACCTAGACTTCATTAAACCTAGACATCATTAACCCTAGACTTCATTAACCCTAGACTTCCTTAACCCTAGATTTCATTAATCCTAGACTTCATTAACCGTAGACTTCATTAACCCTAGACTTCATTAACCCTAGACTTCATTAACCCTAGACTTCATTAACCATAGACTTCATTAACCGTAGACTTCATTAACCATAGACTTCATTAAACCTAGACTTCATTAACGCTTCATTAACCATTCATTAACCCTAGACTTCATTAACACTAGACTTCATTAACACTAGATTTCATTAAACCTAGACTTCATTAACACTAGACTTCATTAACACTATACTTCATTAACACTAGACTTCATTAAACCTAGACTTCATTAAACCTAGACTTCATTAACCCTAAACTTCATTAACCCTAGACTTCAATAACACTAGACTTCATTAACACTAGACTTCATTAAACCTAGACTTCATTAAACCTAGACTTCATTAAACCTATACTTCATTAACACTAGACTTCATTAAACCTAGACTTCATTAACACTAGACTTCATTAAGCCTAGACTTCATTAACACTAGACTTCATTAACACTAGACTTCATTAAACCTAGATTTCATTAAATCTAGACTTCATTAAACCTAGACTTCATTAACCATATACTTCATTAACACTAGACTTCATTAAACCTAGACTTCATTAAACCTAGACTTCATTAAACCTAGACTTCATTAACACTAGACTTCATTAACACTAGACTTCATTAAACCTAGACTTCATTAAACCTAGACTTCATTAACACTAGACTTCATTAAACCTAGACTTCATTAACACTAGACTTCATTAACACTAGGCTTCATTAAACCTAGACTTCATTAACACTAGACTTCATTAAACCTAGAGTTCATTAAACCTAGACTTCATTAAACCTATACTTCATTAAACCTAGACTTCATTAAACCTAGACTTCATTAACACTAGACTTCATTAAACCTAGACTTCATTAACACTAGACTTCATTAAACCTAGACTTCATTAACACTAGACTTCATTAACACTAGACTTCATTAAACCTAGACTTCATTAACACTAGACTTCATTAACACTATACTTCATTAACACTAGACTTCATTAAACCTAGACTTCATTAAACCTAGACTTCATTAACCATAGACTTCATTAACCTTCATTAACTTTAATATATTGATGTCATACCAGGATGAAAGCTAAATGTGCTCAACTAGTCTATATATATATATATATAGCTACAGTATTCCACTTTGTAACTAATGTAAACATACATGGATAGAAACTAATTATTGTAAAGTATGTAACTCTGTGGTAAGCTATCTACCGTCGAAAATGATTGCATCTAATTTGAACTATGGCATTTAATTAGATAGATATGTAATAGAATTGTAGAGAGAGAAGTTTGATTGTATTTAAGAACTTAAACAGCCCGAGGGAGGTGGTGATTCTTCAGCGGCGATTGGTGCGTCAGCCGGTGGTCTGCTTCTGGTGTTGATCATCGCTGGAGTCATTGTAGCTGTCATCTTACTCAGACGGTTAGTTGTACATCTATAATAGGTTTAATCCTTTTATTCCCACTTGCTGTTGTCCAGTAGTACACTTATTCCCACTTCATAGGTAAATGACCATTCCAAATTGTTGGCGAATGCACAAGTTCAAATTGAGTTTGTCCGCAACCAACGCGGTGGACAAAGTCTTGTTGTTGGTGGTTACAGGTTCATGGTATGTATATATATATAGTTGCTGTCTGTCTGCGTGTCTGTCCGTCCGTTTGATTGTATTTTATCTTAAACACTCTTAAGCACACTACAACACAACTCCTCTTATTCCCACACCCGTTTTTACCTAATGTTATATAAGTGGGAACAATAGGACTACACCCTATAATGCACGATAAACATACATGTAGCACCCATACGATAAACGTATCTACAATACACTATACAAGTATCTACAATACACGATAAACATACATGTAACACGCACACGATAAACATACAATACATGTAGCACGCATACGATAAGCATATCTACAATACACGATAAACATACATGTAACACGCACACGATAAACGTATCTACAATACACGATAAACATACATGTAACACGCACACGATAAACGTATATACAATACACGATAAACATACATGTAACACGCATACGATAAGCATATCTACAATACACGATACACATACATGTAACACGCACACGATAAACGTATCTACAATACACGATAAACGTATCTACAATACACGATAAACGTATCTACAATACACGATAAACGTATCTACAATACACCATAAACATACATGTAGCACGCAAACGATAAACGTATCTACAATACACGATAAACATACATGTAGCACGAATACGATAAACGTATCTATAATACAGATACACATACATGTAGCACACATACGATAAACGTATCTACAATACACGATAAACATACATGTAGCACGCACACGATAAACGTATCTATAATACAGATACACATACATGTAGCACGCACACGATAAACGTATCTACAATACACGATAAACATACATGTAGCACGCACACGATAAACGTATCTGCAATACACGATAAACATACATGTAGCACGCATACGATAAACGTATCTACAATACACGATAAACATACATGTAGCATGCATACGATAAACGTATCTACAATGCACGATAAACATACATGTAGCACGCATACGATAAACGTATCTATAATACAGATACACATACATGTAGCACGCACACGATAAACGTATCTACAATACACGATAAACATACATGTAGCACGCATACGATAAACGTATCTACAATGCACGATAAGCATACATGTAGCACGCATACGATAAGCGTATCTACAATACACGATAAACATACATGTAACACGCATACGATAAGCGTATCTACAATACACGATAAACATACATGTAGCACGCATACGATAAACGTATCTACAATACACGATAAACATACATGTAACACGCATACGATAAACGTATCTACAATACACGATAAACATACATGTAGCACGCATAGGATAAACGTATCTATAATACATGATAAACATACATGTAACACGCATCCGATAAACATACATGTAGCACGCATACGATAAACGTATCTATAATACACGATAAACATACATGTAACACGTACACGATAAACGTATCTTATAATACACGATAAACATACATGTAGCACGCATAGGATAAACGTATCTATAATACACGATAAACATACATGTAACACGCATCCGATAAACGTATCTATAATACACGATAAACATACATGTAACAGGCATCCGATAAACGTATCTACAATACACGATAAACATACATGTAACACGCATCCGATAAACGTATCTACAATACACGATAAACATACATGTAACACGCATCCGATAAACGTATCTACAATACACGATAAACATACATGTAACACGCATCCGATAAACGTATCTACAATACACGATAAACATACATGTAGCACCCATACGATAAACGTATCTACAATACACGATAAACACAAACGTAGGACTGATACGATAAACGTATCTATAATACACCATAAACATACATGTAGCACGCACACGATAAACATACATGTAACACGCATACGATAAACGTATCTACAATACACGATAAACATACATGTAACACGCATACGATAAACGTATCTACAATACACCATAAACATACATGTAGCATGCACACGATAAACATACATGTAACACGCATACGATAAACGTATCTACAATACACCATAAACATACATGTAGCACGCACACGATAAACATACATGTAACACGCATACCATAAACGTATCTACAATACACCATAAACATACATGTAGCACGCACACGATACACGTATCTACAATACACCATAAACATACATGTAGCACGCATACGATAAGCGTATCTACAATACACGATAAACATACATGTAACACGCATACGATAAACGTATCTACAATAAACGATAAACATACATGTAACACGCACACGATAAACGTATCTACAATACACGATAAACACACACGTAGGACGCATACGATAAATGTATCTATAATACACCATAAACATACATGTAGCACGCACACGATAAACATACATGTAACACGCATACGATAAACGTATCTACAATACACCATAAACATACATGTAGCACGCATACGATAAACATACATGTAGCACGCACAAGATAAACGTATCTTATAATACACGATAAACATACATGTAACACGCATACGATAAACGTATCTACAATACACGATAAACATACATGTAGCACGCACACGATAAACGTATCTTATAATACACGATAAACATACATGTAGCACGCACACGATAAACGTATCTTATAATACACGATAAACATACATGTAGCACGCACACGATAAACGTATCGTATAATACATGATAAACATACATGTAACACGCATACGATAACGTATCTACAATACACGATAAACATACATATAACATGCACACGATAAACATACAATACATGTAGCACGCATACGATAAGCATATCTACAATACACGATAAACATACATGTAACACGCATACGATAAGCATATCTACAATACACGATAAACATACATGTAACACGCACACGATAAACGTATCTACAATACACGATAAACATACATGTAACACGCATACGATAAACATATCTACAATACACGATAAACGTACATGTAACACGCACACGATAAACGTATCTACAATACACGATAAACGTATCTACAATACACGATAAACGTATCTACAATACACGATAAACATACATGTAACACGCATATGATAAGCATATCTACAATACACGATACACATACATGTAACACGCACACGATAAACGTATCTACAATACACGATAAACGTATCTACAATACACGATAAAAGTATCTACAATACAAGATAAACGTATCTACAATACACCATAAACATACATGTAGCACGCAAACGATAAACGTATCTACAATACACGATAAACATACATGTAGCACGCATACGATAAACGTATCTATAATACAGATACACATACATGTAGCACGCATACGATAAACGTATCTACAATACACGATAAACATACATGTAGCACGCACACGAAAAACGTATCTATAATACAGATACACATACATGTAGCACGCACACGATAAACGTATCTACAATACACGATAAACATACATGTAGCACGCACACGATAAACGTATCTACAATACACGATAAACATACATGTAACACGCATACTATAAACGTATCTACAATACACGATAAAAATACATGTAGCACGCATAGGATAAACGTATCTATAATACACGATAAACATACATGTAACACGCATCCGATAAACATACATGGAGCACGCATACGATAAACGTATCTATAATACACGATAAACATACATGTAACACGCACACGATAAACGTATCTTATAATACACGATAAACATACATGTAGCACGCATAGGATAAACGTATCTATAATACACGATAAACATACATGTAACAGGCATCCGATAAACGTATCTACAATACACGATAAACATACATGTAACACGCATCCGATAAACGTATCTACAATACACGATAAACATACATGTAACACGCATCCGATAAACGTATTTACAATACACGATAAACATACATGTAACACGCATACGATAAACGTATCTACAATACACCATAAACATACATGTAGCACGCACACGATAAACATACATGTAACACGCATACGATAAACGTATCTACAATACACGATAAACATACATGTAACACGCATACGATAAACGTATCTACAATACACCATAAACATACATGTAGCACGCACACGATAAACATACATGTAACACGCATACGATAAACGTATCTACACTACACGATAAACATACATGTAGCACGCACACGATAAACGTATCTACAATACACGATAAACACACACGTAGGGCGCATACGATAAACGTATCTATCATACACCATAAACATACATGTAGCACGCATACGATAAACGTATCTACAATACACCATAAACATACATGTAGCACGCATACGATAAACATACATGTAGCACGCACAAGATAAACGTATCTTATAATACACGATAAACATACATGTAGCACGCACACGATAAACGTATCTTATAATACACGATAAACATACATGTAGCACGCACACGATAAACGTATCTTATAATACACGATAAACATACATGTAGCACGCATACGATAAACGTATCTACAATACACGATAAACATACATGTAGCACGCACACGATACACGTATCTTATAATACACGATAAACATACATGTAGCACGCACACGATAAACGTATCTTATACTACACGATAAACATACATGTAGCACGCACACGATAAACGTATCTTATAATACATGATAAACATACATGTAACACGCATACGATAACGTATCTACAATACACGATAAACATACATGTAACACGCATACGATAAACGTATCTATAATACACGATAAACATACATGTAGCACGCATACGATAAACATACATGTAGCACGCATACGATAAACATACATGTAGCACGCATCCGATAAACGTATCTACAATACACGATACACATACATGTAGCATGCATACGATAAACGTATCTACAATACACGATAAACATACATGTAACACGCACACGATAAACATACATGTAACACGCATACGATAAACATACATGTAGCACGCATACGATAAACGTATCTACAATACAAGATAAACATACATGTAGCACGCATACGATAAACATACATGTAGCACGCATACGATAAACATACATGTAACACGCATACGATAAACGTATCTACAATACACCATAAACATACATGTAGCACGCACACGATAAACGTATCTACAATACACGATAAACATACATGTAACACGCATACGATAAACGTATCTACAATACACGATAAACATACATGTAGCACGCATACGATAAACGTATCTACAATACACGATAAACATACATGTAGCATGCATACGATAAACGTATCTACAATGCACGATAAACATACATGTAGCACGCATACGATAAACGTATCTATAATACAGATACACATACATGTAGCACGCACACGATAAACGTATCTACAATACACGATAAACATACATGTAGCACGCATACGATAAACGTATCTACAATGCACGATAAGCATACATGTAGCACGCATACGATAAGCGTATCTACAATACACGATAAACATACATGTAACACGCATACGATAAGCGTATCTACAATACACGATAAACATACATGTAGCACGCATACGATAAACGTATCTACAATACACGATAAACATACATGTAACACGCATACGATAAACGTATCTACAATACACGATAAACATACATGTAGCACGCATAGGATAAACGTATCTATAATACATGATAAACATACATGTAACACGCATCCGATAAACATACATGTAGCACGCATACGATAAACGTATCTATAATACACGATAAACATACATGTAACACGTACACGATAAACGTATCTTATAATACACGATAAACATACATGTAGCACGCATAGGATAAACGTATCTATAATACACGATAAACATACATGTAACACGCATCCGATAAACGTATCTATAATACACGATAAACATACATGTAACAGGCATCCGATAAACGTATCTACAATACACGATAAACATACATGTAACACGCATCCGATAAACGTATCTACAATACACGATAAACATACATGTAACACGCATCCGATAAACGTATCTACAATACACGATAAACATACATGTAACACGCATCCGATAAACGTATCTACAATACACGATAAACATACATGTAGCACCCATACGATAAACGTATCTACAATACACGATAAACACAAACGTAGGACTGATACGATAAACGTATCTATAATACACCATAAACATACATGTAGCACGCACACGATAAACATACATGTAACACGCATACGATAAACGTATCTACAATACACGATAAACATACATGTAACACGCATACGATAAACGTATCTACAATACACCATAAACATACATGTAGCATGCACACGATAAACATACATGTAACACGCATACGATAAACGTATCTACAATACACCATAAACATACATGTAGCACGCACACGATAAACATACATGTAACACGCATACGATAAACGTATCTACAATACACCATAAACATACATGTAGCACGCACACGATACACGTATCTACAATACACCATAAACATACATGTAGCACGCATACGATAAGCGTATCTACAATACACGATAAACATACATGTAACACGCATACGATAAACGTATCTACAATAAACGATAAACATACATGTAACACGCACACGATAAACGTATCTACAATACACGATAAACACACACGTAGGACGCATACGATAAATGTATCTATAATACACCATAAACATACATGTAGCACGCACACGATAAACATACATGTAACACGCATACGATAAACGTATCTACAATACACCATAAACATACATGTAGCACGCATACGATAAACATACATGTAGCACGCACAAGATAAACGTATCTTATAATACACGATAAACATACATGTAACACGCATACGATAAACGTATCTACAATACACGATAAACATACATGTAGCACGCACACGATAAACGTATCTTATAATACACGATAAACATACATGTAGCACGCACACGATAAACGTATCTTATAATACACGATAAACATACATGTAGCACGCACACGATAAACGTATCGTATAATACATGATAAACATACATGTAACACGCATACGATAACGTATCTACAATACACGATAAACATACATATAACATGCACACGATAAACATACAATACATGTAGCACGCATACGATAAGCATATCTACAATACACGATAAACATACATGTAACACGCATACGATAAGCATATCTACAATACACGATAAACATACATGTAACACGCACACGATAAACGTATCTACAATACACGATAAACATACATGTAACACGCATACGATAAACATATCTACAATACACGATAAACGTACATGTAACACGCACACGATAAACGTATCTACAATACACGATAAACGTATCTACAATACACGATAAACGTATCTACAATACACGATAAACATACATGTAACACGCATATGATAAGCATATCTACAATACACGATACACATACATGTAACACGCACACGATAAACGTATCTACAATACACGATAAACGTATCTACAATACACGATAAAAGTATCTACAATACAAGATAAACGTATCTACAATACACCATAAACATACATGTAGCACGCAAACGATAAACGTATCTACAATACACGATAAACATACATGTAGCACGCATACGATAAACGTATCTATAATACAGATACACATACATGTAGCACGCATACGATAAACGTATCTACAATACACGATAAACATACATGTAGCACGCACACGAAAAACGTATCTATAATACAGATACACATACATGTAGCACGCACACGATAAACGTATCTACAATACACGATAAACATACATGTAGCACGCACACGATAAACGTATCTACAATACACGATAAACATACATGTAACACGCATACTATAAACGTATCTACAATACACGATAAAAATACATGTAGCACGCATAGGATAAACGTATCTATAATACACGATAAACATACATGTAACACGCATCCGATAAACATACATGGAGCACGCATACGATAAACGTATCTATAATACACGATAAACATACATGTAACACGCACACGATAAACGTATCTTATAATACACGATAAACATACATGTAGCACGCATAGGATAAACGTATCTATAATACACGATAAACATACATGTAACACGCATCCGATAAACGTATCTATAATACACGATAAACATACATGTAACAGGCATCCGATAAACGTATCTACAATACACGATAAACATACATGTAACACGCATCCGATAAACGTATCTACAATACACGATAAACATACATGTAACACGCATCCGATAAACGTATTTACAATACACGATAAACATACATGTAACACGCATACGATAAACGTATCTACAATACACCATAAACATACATGTAGCACGCACACGATAAACATACATGTAACACGCATACGATAAACGTATCTACAATACACGATAAACATACATGTAACACGCAAACGATAAACGTATCTACAATACACCATAAACATACATGTAGCACGCACACGATAAACATACATGTAACACGCATACGATAAACGTATCTACACTACACGATAAACATACATGTAGCACGCACACGATAAACGTATCTACAATACACGATAAACACACACGTAGGGCGCATACGATAAACGTATCTATCATACACCATAAACATACATGTAGCACGCATACGATAAACGTATCTACAATACACCATAAACATACATGTAGCACGCATACGATAAACATACATGTAGCACGCACAAGATAAACGTATCTTATAATACACGATAAACATACATGTAGCACGCACACGATAAACGTATCTTATAATACACGATAAACATACATGTAGCACGCACACGATAAACGTATCTTATAATACACGATAAACATACATGTAGCACGCATACGATAAACGTATCTACAATACACGATAAACATACATGTAGCACGCACACGATACACGTATCTTATAATACACGATAAACATACATGTAGCACGCACACGATAAACGTATCTTATACTACACGATAAACATACATGTAGCACGCACACGATAAACGTATCTTATAATACATGATAAACATACATGTAACACGCATACGATAACGTATCTACAATACACGATAAACATACATGTAACACGCATACGATAAACGTATCTATAATACACGATAAACATACATGTAGCACGCATACGATAAACATACATGTAGCACGCATACGATAAACATACATGTAGCACGCATCCGATAAACGTATCTACAATACACGATACACATACATGTAGCATGCATACGATAAACGTATCTACAATACACGATAAACATACATGTAACACGCACACGATAAACATACATGTAACACGCATACGATAAACATACATGTAGCACGCATACGATAAACGTATCTACAATACAAGATAAACATACATGTAGCACGCATACGATAAACATACATGTAGCACGCATACGATAAACATACATGTAACACGCATACGATAAACGTATCTACAATACACCATAAACATACATGTAGCACGCACACGATAAACGTATCTACAATACACGATAAACATACATGTAACACGCATACGATAAACGTATCTACAATACACGATAAAAATACATGTAGCACGCATAGGATAAACGTATCTATAATACACGATAAACATACATCTAACACGCATCCGATAAACATACATGGAGCACGCATACGATAAACGTATCTACAATACACGATAAACATACATGTAGCACGCACACGATAAACGTATCTACAATACACGATAAACATACATGTAACACGCATACGATAAACGTATCTACAATACACGATAAAAATACATGTAGCACGCATAGGATAAACGTATCTATAATACACGATAAACATACATGTAACACGCATCCGATAAACATACATGGAGCACGCATACGATAAACGTATCTATAATACACGATAAACATACATGTAACACGCACACGATAAACGTATCTTATAATACACGATAAACATACATGTAGCACGCATAGGATAAACGTATCTATAATACACGATAAACATACATGTAACACGCATCCGATAAACGTATCTATAATACACGATAAACATACATGTAACAGGCATCCGATAAACGTATCTACAATACACGATAAACATACATGTAACACGCATCCGATAAACGTATCTACAATACACGATAAACATACATGTAACACGCATCCGATAAACGTATTTACAATACACGATAAACATAAATGTAACACGCATACGATAAACGTATCTACAATACACCATAAACATACATGTAGCACGCACACGATAAACATACATGTAACACGCATACGATAAACGTATCTACAATACACGAAAAACATACATGTAACACGCATACGATAAACGTATCTACAATACACCATAAACATACATGTAGCACGCACACGATAAACATACATGTAACACGCATACGATAAACGTATCTACACTACACGATAAACATACATGTAGCACGCACACGATAAACGTATCTACAATACACGATAAACACACACGTAGGGCGCATACGATAAACGTATCTATAATACACCATAAACATACATGTAGCACGCATACGATAAACGTATCTACAATACACCATAAACATACATGTAGCACGCATACGATAAACATACATGTAGCATGCAAAAGATAAACGTATCTTATAATACACGATAAACATACATGTAACACGCATACGATAAACGTATCTACAATACACGATAAACATACATGTAGCACGCACACGATACACGTATCTTATAATACACGATAAACATACATGTAGCACGCACACGATAAACGTATCTTATAATACACGATAAACATACATGTAGCACGCACACGATAAACGTATCTTATAATACATGATAAACATACATGTAACACGCATACGATAACGTATCTACAATACACGATAAACATACATGTAACACGCATACGATAAACGTATCTATAATACACGATAAACATACATGTAGCACGCATACGATAAACATACATGTAGCACGCATACGATAAACATACATGTAGCACGCATACGATAAACGTATCTACAATACACGATACACATAATAGCATGCATACGATAAACGTATCTACAATACACGATAAACATACATGTAACACGCACACGATAAACATACATGTAACACGCATACGATAAACATACATGTAGCACGCATACGATAAACGTATCTACAATACAAGATAAACATACATGTAGCACGCATACGATAAGCATACATGTAGCACGCATACGATAAACATACATGTAACACGCATACGATAAACGTATCTACAATACACCATAAACATACATGTAGCACGCACACGATAAACATACATGTAACACGCATACGATAAACGTATCTACAATACACCATAAACATACATGTAGCACGCATACGATAAACATACATGTAGCACGCACAAGATAAACGTATCTTATAATACACGATAAACATACATGTAACACGCATACGATAAACGTATCTACAATACACGATAAACATACATGTAGCACGCACACGATAAACGTATCTTATAATACACGATAAACATACATGTAGCACGCACACGATAAACGTATCTTATAATACACGATAAACATACATGTAGCACGCACACGATAAACGTATCTTATAATACATGATAAACATACATGTAACACGCATACGATAACGTATCTACAACCCACGATAAACATACATGTAACACGCATACGATAAACGTATCTATAATACACGATAAACATACATGTAGCACGCATACGATAAACATACATGTAGCACGCATACGATAAACATACATGTAGCACGCATACGATAAACGTATCTACAATACACGATACACATACATGTAGCATGCATACGATAAACGTATCTACAATACACGATAAACATACATGTAACACGCACACGATAAACATACATGTAACACGCATACGATAAACATACATGTAGCACGCATACGATAAACGTATCTACAATACACGATAAACATACATGTAGCACGCATACGATAAACATACATGTAGCACGCATACGATAAACATACATGTAGCACGCATACGATAAACGTATCTACAATACACGATAAACATACATGTAGCACGCATACGATAAACATACATGTAGCACGCATACGAAACACGGATCTACAATACACGATAAACATACATTTAGCACGCATACGATAAACATACATGTAGCACGCATACGATAAACATACATGTAGCACGCATACGATAAACGTATCTACAATACACGATAAACATACATGTAGCACGCATATGATAAACATACATGTAGCACGCATACGATACACATACATGTAGCACGCATACGATAAATGTATCTACAATACACGATAAACATACATGTAGCACGCATACGATAAACATACATGTAACACGCATACGATAAACATACATGTAGCACGCATGCGATACACGTATCTACAATACACGATAAACATAATATTATCTACAATACACGATAAACATACATGTAGCACGCATACGATAAACGTATCTACAATACACGATAAACGTATCTACAATACACGATAAACATACATGTAGCACGCATACGCTAAACATATCTACAATACACGATACACATACATGTAGCACGCATACGATAAACGTATCTATAATACACGATAAACATACATGTAGCACGCATACGATAAACGTATCTACAATACACGATTAAGATACATGTAGCACGCATACGATAAACGTATCTACAATACACGATAAACGTATCTGCAATACACGATAAACGTATCTACAATACACGATAAACGTATCTACAATACACGATAAACTTATCTACAATACACGATAAACGTATCTACAATACACGATAAACGTATCTACAATACACGATAACCGTATCTACAATACACGATAAACATAGCATATATATAATACATGATAAACATAGCATATAAATAATACACGATAAACATAACATATATATAATACATGATAAACATAGCATATATATAATACACAATAAACATAACATATATATAATACACAATAAACATAACATATATATAATACACGATAAACATAGCATATATATAATACACAATAAACATAACATATATATATAATACATGATAAACATAACATATAAATAATACTTGATGAACATAACATATATATAATACACGATAAACATAACATATATATAATACATGATAAACATAACATATATATAATACACGATAAACATAACATATATATAATACATGATAAATATAGCATATATATAATACATGATATACATATACATATATATACATATACACACATATATAGATACATACATATATACACATATACATATTTATACATATACATATATACACATATACATATATACACATATACATATATACACATACACATATATACACATATACATATATACACATATACATATCCACATATACTCATATACACATATACATATATACACATATACATATATACACATATACATATATACATATATACACATATACACATATAAACATTTATACACATATACATATATACACATATACATATATACACATATACATATTTACACATATACACGCATATATATATACATATATACATATATACACATATATACACGTCATTTTCATATACATATATACTCATATACACATATACATGTATACACATATACACATATACATATATATATACATATATACATATATACACATATACATATATACGCATATATACATATATACATGTATACATATATACACATATAGATATATATACATATATACACATATAATACATATTCACGTATACATATATAAACATATAACATATATATATATACATATATACACATGTATATACATATACATATATACATATATACACATATATACACATATACATATATACATATATACACATATATACACATATACATATATACACATATATACACATATACATATATCACATATATACATATATACATATATACAAGTTTCACATACATATATATACATATATATATATATACACATGTATACACATATACATATATACACATATACACATATACATATATATACACATATACATATATACACATATACATATATACACATATATACACATATATACACATATACATACATACATATATACACATATATACACATATACATATATACACATATACAGATATAAATATACATATATACACATATACATATATACACATATACATATATACACAATATATATATACACATATACACATATACACTATATACACTATATACACATATACACTATATACATATATACACATATACACTATATACACATATACACATATACAACATATGCACTTATACACTATATACACATATACACATATACACTATATACACTATATACACATATACACATATACACATATTCACATATACATATATACACATATACACATATACACATATATACTATATACACATATACATATATACACTATATACACATATACATATATACACATATACACATATACACATATACATATATACAATATATACACTATATACACATATACACATATACTATATACACTATACACATATACACATATACACATATACGCTATATACACATATACATATATACACATATATACACATATACACATATACATATATACATATATACATATATACACTTATACACATATACATATATACACATTATACACTATATACACTATATACACATATACACATATACACATATACACATACATACATATATACACATATATACACATATACATATTTACACATATACATATATATATACATATACATATATACATATATACACATATATACATATAACACATATACACATACACATATATACACATATACATAAATACACATATATACATATATACATATATTCATATATACACATATATACTCATATACATATTTAGATCTTTATTCAATGTTCTCTATATTGATACTAGAAGAAATACAGATGACAGTGGAAACAAGAATGAAACGACGGTGAAACATAACGACGTAGCGAATAACGGATTACAGATAGAGGATACAGATACAGGTACGATATTCCCCATAGAGGACATATATACTGGTACGGTATTCCCTATAGAGGACATAGATACAGGTACGGTATTCCCCATAGAGGACATAGATACAGGTACGGTATTCCCCATAGAGGATATAGATACAGGTACGGTATTCCCCATAGAGGATATAGATACAGGTACGGTATTCCCCATAGAGGATATAGATACAGGTACGGTATTCCCCACAGAGGACATAGATACAGGTACGGTATTCCCCATAGAGGACATAGATACAGGTACGGTATTCTCCATAGAGGACATAGATACATGTACGGTATTCCCCATAGAGGACATAGATACAGGTACGGTATTCTCCATATAGGACATAGATACAGGTACGGTATTCCCCATAGAGGACATAGATACAGGTACGGTATTCTCCATAGAGGACATAGATACAGATACGGTATTCCCCATAAAGGACATAGATACTGGTACGGTATTCCCCATAGAGGACATAGATACATGTACGGTATTCCCCATAGAGGACATATATACAGGTACGGTATTCCCCATATAGGACATAGATACAGGTACGGTATTCCCCATATAGGACATATATACAGGTACGGTATTCCCCATAGAGGATATCGATACTGGTACGGCATTCCCCATAGAGGACATAGATACAGGTACGGTATTCCCCATAGAGGACATATATACAGGTACGGTATTCTCCATAGAGGACATAGATACAGGTACGGTATTCCCCATGTAGGACATATATACAGGTACGGTATTCCCCATAGAGGATATAAATACAGGTACGTTATTCCCCATAGAGGATATAGATACAGGTACGTTATTCCCCATAGAGTACATAGATACAGGTACGATATCCCCCATAGAGGACATAGATACAGGTACGGTATTCCCCATAGATGACATAGATACAGGTACGGTATTCCCCATAGAGGACATAGATACTGGTACGGTATTCCCCATAGAGGACATACATACAGGTACGGTATTCCCCATAGAGGACATATATACAAGTACGGTATTCCCCATAGAGGACATAGATACAGGTACGGTATTCCCCATAAAGGACATAGATACAGGTACGGTATTCCCCATAAAGGACATATTCCAATATATATCTACTACAGTATCAACATAGTCGACCGTTTATATATCTACTACAGTATCACCATAGTCGACCGTTTATATATCTACTACAGTATCAACATAGTCGACCGTTTATATATCTACAGCTACATTTGTCACCATATATTGATTTCCGGTTTATTTTATTATTTTTGATATACCATAGTCCTGACACTATTCAGGATACATTTCTTAGGCCATATATCCATGCATGTTTATAACATACATTTATAAGTATGTAAATAACAGCCCTTCACTATTAGAGCATTTATAAGTATGTAAATAACAGCCCTTCACTATTAGAGCATTTATAATTATGTAAATAACAGCCCTTCACTATTAGAGCATTTATAAGTATGTAAGTAACAGCCCTTCACTATTAGAGCATTTATAAGTATGTAAATAACAGCCCTTCACTATTAGAGCATTTATAAGTATGTAAATAACAGCCCTTCACTATTAGAGCATTTATAAGTATGTAAATAACAGCCCTTCACTATTAGAGCATTTATAAGTATGTAAATAACAGCCCTTCACTATTAGAGCATTTATAAGTATGTAAATAACAGCCATTCACTATTAGAGCATTTATAAGTATGTAAATAACAGCCCTTCACTATTAGAGCATTTATAAGTATGTAAATAACAGCCCTTCACTATTAGAGCATTTATAAGTATGTAAATAACAGCCCTTCACTATTAGAGCATTTATAAGTATGTAAATAACAGCCCTTCACTATTAGAGCATTTATAAGTATGTAAATAACAGCCCTTCACTATTAGAGCATTTATAAGTATGTAAATAACAGCCCTTCACTATTAGAGCATTTATAAGTATGTAAATAACAGCCATTCACTATTAGAGCATTTATAAGTATGTAAATAACAGCCCTTCACTATTAGAGCATTTATAATTATGTAAATAACAGCCCTTCACTATTAGAGCATTTATAATTATGTAAATAACAGCCCTTCACTATTAG
>CM026388.1:4081831-4112209 GCA_014843695.1 Archivesica marissinica | reverse complement strand
AACAGCGGTCTACTATCCTGCGTATGCTACACTATCCCTGGAACAGCGGTCTACTATCCTGCGTATGCTACACTATCCCTGGAACAGCGGTCTACTATCCTGCGTATGCTACACTATCCCTGGAACAGCGGTCTACTATCCTGCGTATGCTACACTATCCCTGGAACAGCGGTCTACTATCCTGCGTATGCTACACTATCCCTGGAACAGCGGTCTACTATCCTGCGTATGCTACACTATCCCTGGAACAGCGGTCTACTATCCTGCGTATGCTACACTATCCCTGGAACAGCGGTCTACTATCCTGCGTATGACTGCATGTTGTTTAACACCATAAAACACTAACGACAATATTACTTTAAATATTACCCATCAGCCCATGCGCCGGACCATTCTTTCGTTCCCCAAGGGTTGCCCATTCTTATCATGAAAAGATTGTCACGCCCAAGTTTGCTCTGAAGTTTCTTGGGTACGACAATGTCCATGAGCTTGGTGATGTTGTATCCGTGGCCGAGAATCAACCCCTGTGGTGTCTCTTCATCAATATCATCCGGACCACACTGAAACACGCAATAACAAACAATATGTGCAGTCTACTGAAACACGCAATAACAAACACTATGTGCAGCCTACTGAAACACGCAATAACAAACACTATGTGCAGTCTACTGAAACACGCAATGACAAACAATATGTGCAGTCTACTGAAACACGCAATAACAAACAATATGTGCAGCCTACTGAAACACGCAATAACAAACACTATGTGCAGCCTATTGAAACATGCAATAACAAACACTATGTGCAGCCTACTGAAACACGCAATAACAAACACTATGTGCAGCCTATTGAAACACGCAATAACAAACACTATGTGCAGTCTATTGAAACACGCAATAACAAACACTATGTGCAGCCTACTGAAACATGCAATAACAAACAATATGTGCAGTCTACTGAAACACGCAATAACAAACACTATGTGCAGCCTACTGAAACACGCAATAACAAACAATATGTGCAGTCTACTGAAACACGCAATAACAAACACTATGTGCAGCCTACTGAAACACGCAATAACAAACAATATGTGCAGCCAACTGAAACACGCAATAACAAACACTATGTGCAGCCTACTGAAACACGCAATAACAAACACTATGTGCAGCCTACTGAAACAATTAAGTTATTCTCCTTCAAGTTACATACATTCTCCTTTAAGTTACATACATTCTCCTTTAAGTTACATACATTCTCCTTCAAGTTACATACATTCTCCTTCAAATTACATACATTCTCCTTTAAGTTACATACATTCTCCTTTAAGTTACATACATTCTCCTTCGAGTGACATACATTCTCCTTCAAGTGACATACATTCTCCTTTAAGCTACATACATTCTCCTTTAAGCTACATACATTCTCCTTCAAATTACAGGACTACAGAGCGGCAGCTTTAGAGTCATTGATTGACGGGTCTAATTGGTTTTTAATCGGATAAACCCCGTCAACTTGTTTATGGTGAGATGAATCATCGAAAAACTTGTGAACTAAACTTACATCAATATTGCAGTTTATAAGAGCACGATTGTCCAGCGATGCCTTTATTTTCATGAAGAAGTCTTGTTGTGATGCCAGGTCACTCATGCCGAGATTAGCCAGTACGAGTTTCTCGGCAACCCCGCCTGTGTAGTCCACCAGGGCGTCGGCAGTATGTCCGTGAGAGAGTGTTTCATAATCACCGTATAGTCTACAAATACAGACACATCACTATGACTACAGTTATTTATAAACCAATCGACACATTTCTTTCCAACAACATGACTACACATGACGACACATTACAAATCAATATATACACATGACGACACATTACAAATCAATATATACACATGACGACACATTACAAATCAATATATACACATGACGACACATTACAAATCAATATATACACATGACGACACATTACAAATCAATATATACACATTGCGACACATTACAAATCAATATATACACATGACGACACATTACAAATCAATATATACACATGGCGACACATTACAAATCAATATATACACATGACGACACATTACAAATCAATATATACACATGACGACACATTACAAATCAATATATACACATTGCGACACATTACAAATCAATATATACACATGACGACACATTACAAATCAATATATACACAGGACGACATATTACAAATCAATATATACACATGATGACACATTACAAATCAATATATACACATGATGACACATTACAAATCAATATATACACATAACAACACATTACAAATCAATATATACACATGACGACACATTACAAATCAATATATACACATGGCGACACATTACAAATCAATATATACACATGACGACACATTACAAATCAATATATACACATGACGACAAATGATATCACATGACACATTACAAATCAATATATACACATGATGACACATTACAAATCAATATATACACATGACGACACATTACAAATCAATATATACATGGCGCCATTACACATATAAGTTACACGGTAGGGTGGGACATACTGTGTCAGCGGTAGGGTGGGACATACTGTGTCACGGTAGGGTGGGACATACTGTTCACGGTAGGGTGAGACACTGACTGTACAAATCATAGGGTGGGATACTGTGTCAGCGGTAGGGTGGGACATACTACACATAACACTGTGTCAGACTATATCAGACGGTAGGGTGGGACTACTGACGGTAGGGTGGGACCACATACACACAACTGTGTCAACGGTAGGGTGGGACATACTGTGTCAGACGGTAGGGTGGGACATACTGGCGGTAGGGTGCATGTAGACGGTAGCGGTGGGACATACTGTGTCAGACGGTAGGGTGGGACATACTGTGTCAGACGGTAGGGTGGGACATACTGTGTCAGACGGTGTGGTAGGGTGGGACATATCAGACGGTAGGGGACATACTGTGTGTAGGGTGGGACAGACGGTAGGGTGGACACTGTGTCAGACGGTAGGGTGGGACATACTGTGTCAGACGGTCAGACTGTGTGGGGTACGGTAGGGTGGGACATACTGTGTCAGACGGTAGGGTGGGACATACTGTGTAGGCGATAGGGTGGGACATACTGTGTCGGTAGACATACGTGTAGGGTAGGGTGGGACATACTGTGTCAGACGGTAGGGTGGACATACTGTGTCAGACGGTAGGGTGGGACATACTGTGGGTGGTAGGGTGGGATACTGTGTCAGGCGGTAGGGTGGGACATACTGTATCAGACGGTAGGGTGGGACAACTGTGTCAGCGGTAGGGTGGGACATACTGTGGACGGGGACGGTGAGACTGTGACTGTGTCAGACGGTAGGGTGGGACATACTGTGTCAGACGGTACGGTAGGGTGGGACATACTGTATGTCAGGTGATAGGGTGGGACATACTGTGTCAGGCGGTAGGGTGGGACATACTGTGTCAGGCGGTAGGGTGGGACATACTGTGTCAGACGGTAGGGTGGGACATACTGTGTACGTGTACGGGGTGGGACATACTGGTCCACGGTAGGGTGGGTGGGACTGTGGACGTACGGTAGGTGGGACATATACGGGTGCGGTAGGGTGGGACATGACTGTGGGTGTTCAGATGGTAGGGTGGACATACTGTGTCAGCCGGTAGGGTGGGACATACTGTGTACGGAGGATAGGGTGGGACATACTGTGTCAGACGGTAGGGTGGGGGGACATACTGTGTCAGACGGTAGGGTGGGACATACTGTGTCAGGTGACAGGGTGGGACTACTGTGTCAGACGGTAGGGTGGGACATACTGTGTCAGACGGTAGGGTGGTACGGTCAGGGTGGGACATACTGTGTGACAGACGGTAGGGTGGGACATACTGTGTCAGACGGTAGGGTGGGACATACTGTGTCAGACGGTAGGGACAGACGGTAGGGTGGGACATACTGTGTCAGACGGTAGGGTGGGACACTGGGACTGTGACTGTGTCAGACGGTAGGGTGGGACATACTGTGTCAGACGGTAGGGTGGGACATACTGTGACAGACGGTAGGGTGGGACATACTGTGTCAGACGGTAGGGTGGGACACTGGGACTGTACTGTGTCAGACGGTAGGGTGGGACATACTGTGTCAGACGGTAGGGTGGGACATACTGTGTCAGACGGTAGGGTGGGACATACTGTGTCAGACGGTAGGGTGGGACATACTGTGTCAGACGGTAGGGTGGGACAGACTGTGTCAGACGGTAGGGTGGGACAGACTGTGTCAGACGGTAGGGTGGGACAGACTGTGTCTGACGGTAGGGTGGGACAGACTGTGTCAGACGGTAGGGTGAGACAGACTGTGTCAGGCGGTAGGGTGGGACATACTGTGTCAGACGGTAGGGTGGGACATACTGTGTCAGACGGTAGGGTGGGACATACTGTGTCAGACGGTAGGGTGGTACAGACTGTGTAGACGGTAGGGTGGGACATACTGTGTCAGACGGTAGGGTGGGACATACTGTGTCAGACGGTAGGGTGGGACATACTGTGTCAGACGGTAGGGTGGTACAGACTGTGTTAGACGGTAGGGTGGGACATACTGTGTCAGACGGTAGGGTGGGACATACTGTGACAGACGGTAGGGTGGGACATACTGTGTCAGACGGTAGGGTGGGACATACTGTGTCAGACGGTAGGGTGGGACATACTGTGTCAGACGGTAGGGTGGGACATACTGTGTCAGACGGTAGGGTGGGACATACTGTGTCAGACGGTAGGGTGGGACATACTGTGTCAGACGGTAGGGTGGGACATACTGTGTCAGACGGTAGGGTGGGACATACTGTGTCAGACGGTAGGGTGGGACAGACTGTGTCAGACGGTAGGGTGGGACAGACTGTGTCAGACGGTAGGGTGGGACAGACTGTGTCAGACGGTAGGGTGGGACAGACTGTGTCAGACGGTAGGGTGAGACAGACTGTGTCAGGCGGTAGGGTGGGACATACTGTGTCAGACGGTAGGGTGAGACAGACTGTGTCAGACGGTAGGGTGAGGTGACAGACTGTGTCAGACTGTAGGGTGGGACAGACTGTGTCTGACGGTAGGGTGGGACAGACTGTGTCAGACGGTAGGTAGGGTGAGACAGACTGTGTCAGACGGTAGGGTGAGACAGACTGTGTCAGACGGTAGGGTGAGACAGACTGTGTCAGACGAGACGGTCAGATGGTGGGGACAGACTGTGTCAGATGGTAGGGTGAGACAGACTGTGTCAGATGGTAGGGTGAGACAGACTGTGTCAGACGGTAGGGTGAGACAGACTGTGTCAGACGGTAGGGTGAGACAGACTGTGTCAGACGGTAGGGTGAGACAGACTGTGTCAGACGGTAGGGTGAGACAGACTGTGGCAGACGGTAGGGTGGGACATACTGTGTCAGACGGTAGGGTGAGACAGACTGTGTCAGGCGGTAGGGTGGGACATACTGTGTCAGACGGTAGGGTGAGACAGACTGTGTCAGACGGTAGGGTGAGACAGACTGTGTCAGACGGTAGGGTGGGACATACTGTGTCACACGGTAGGGTTGGACAGACTGTGTCAGATGGTAGGGTGGGACAGACTGTGTCTGACGGTAGGGTGGGACATACTGTGTCAGACGGTAGGGTGGGACATACTGTGTCACACGGTAGGGTTGGACAGACTGTGTCAGACGGTAGGGTGGGACAGACTGTGTCTGACGGTAGGGTGGGACAGACTGTGTCTGACGGTAGGGTGGGACATACTGTGCCAGACGGTAGGGTGGGACATACGGTGTCAGACGGTAGGGTGGGACATACTGTGTTAGGCGGTAGGGTGGGACATACTGTGTCAGACGGTAGGGTGGGACATACTGTGGGTGTTGGTAGGGTGGGACATACTGTGTCAGACAGTAGGGTGAGACATACTGTGGGTGTTGGTAGGGTGATACATACTGTGGATGTTGGTAGGGTGATACATACTGTGGGTGTTGGTAGGGTGAGACATACTGTGGGTGTTGGTAGGGTGAGACATACTGTGGGTGTTGGTAGGGTGGGACATACTGTGGGTGTTGGTAGGGTGATACATACTGTGGATGTTGGTAGGGTGAGACATACTGTGGGTGTTGGTAGGGTGATACATACTGTGGGTGTTGGTAGGGTGAGACATACTGTGGGTGTTGGTAGGGTGAGACATACTGTGGGTGTTGGTAGGGTGTATATACATACTGTGGGTGTGGTAGGGTGAGACATACTGTGGGTGTTGGTAGGGTGATACATACTGTGGGTGTTGGTAGGGTGAGACATACTGTGGGTGTTGGTAGGGTGAGACATACTGTGGGTGTTGGTAGGGTGATACATACTGTGGGTGTTGGTAGGGTGTGGGTGTTGGTAGGGTGATACATACTGTGGGTGTTGGTAGGGTGAGACATACTGTGGGTGTTGGTAGGGTGGTACATACTGTGGATGTTGGTAGGGTGATACATACTGTGGGTGTTGGTAGGGTGATACATACTGTGGGTGTTGGTAGGGTGAGACATACTGTGGGTGTGGTGGTACTGGGTTGGAGGGTGACATACTGTGGGTGTTGGTAGGGTGAGACATCTGTGGGTGTTGGTAGGGTGATACATACTGTGGGTGTTGGTAGGGTGAGACATACTGTGGTGTTGGTAGGGTGATACATACTGTGGGTGTTGGTAGGGTGGGACATACTGTGGGTGTTGGTAGGGTGGGACATACTGTGGGTGTTGGTAGGGTGATACATACTGTGGGTGTTGGTAGGGTGGGACATACTGTGGGTGTTGATAGGGTGGGACATACTGTGGGTGTTGGTAGGGTGATACATACTGTGGGTGTTGGTAGGGTGGGACATACTGTGGGTGTTGGTAGGGTGGGACATACTGTGGGTGTTGGTAGGGTGAGACATACTGTGGGTGTTGGTAGGGTGGGACATACTGTGGGTGTTGGTAGGGTGGAACCATGTACAATATAATACAGGATAGATATGAGAGATGCATACTCTGCTAATATTGTCATTTGATATACTTTCTAATATTGTCATTTGATATACTTTCTAATATTGTCATTTGATATACTTTCTAATATTGTCATTTGATATACTTTCTAATATTGTCATTTGATATACTTTCTAATATTGTCATTTGATATACTTTCTAATATTGTCATTTGATATACTTTCTAATATTGTCAGGCTCGTTGTAGAAATTGTTCACATGAATAAATGGGCAATACAGAGGTCCAATGTTCGACTACCCGATGGCACGACAATACAGAGGTCCAATGGTCGAGTACATGGCGGCACGACAATACAGAGGTCCAATGTTCGAGTACCCGATGGCATGACAACACAGAGGTCCAATGTTCGAGTACTCGGTGGTACGGCAATACAGAGGGTCAATGTTCGAGTACCCGATGGCACGACAATACAGAGGTCCAATGCTTAAGTACTCGGTGACACGGCAATACAGAGGTCCAATGTTCGACTACCCGATGGCACGACAATACAGAGGTCCAATGGTCGAGTACATGGCGGCACGACAATACAGAGGTCCAATGTTCGAGTACCCGATGGCATGACAACACAGAGGTCCAATGTTCGAGTACTCGGTGGTACGGCAATACAGAGGGTCAATGTTCGAGTACCCGATGGCACGACAATACAGAGGTCCAATGCTTAAGTACTCGGTGACACGGCAATACAGAGGTCCAATGTTCGACTACCCGATGGCACGACAATACAGAGGTCCAATGGTCGAGTACATGGCGGCACGACAATACAGAGGTCCAATGTTCGAGTACCCGATGGCATGACAACACAGAGGTCCAATGTTCGAGTACTCGGTTGTACGGCAATACAGAGGGTCAATGTTCGAGTACCCGATGGCACGACAATACAGAGGTCCAATGTTCGAGTACACGGCGGCACGACAATACAGAGGTCCAATGTTCGAGTATCCGATGGCACGACAACACAGAGGTCCAATGTTCGAGTACTCGGTGGTACGGCAATACAGAGGTCCAATGTTCGAGTACCCGATGGCACAATACAGAGGTCCAATGTTCGAGTACACGACGGCACGACAATACAGAGGTCCAATGTTCGAGTACCCGATGGCACGACAATACATAGGTCCAATGTTCGAGTACCCGATGGCATGACAACACATAGGTCCAATGTTCGAGTACTCGGTGGTACGGCAATACAGAGGGCCAATGTTCGAGTACCCGATGGCACGGCAATACAGAGGTCCAATGTTCGAGTACACGGCGGCACGACAATACAGAGGTCCAATGTTCGAGTACTCGATGGCACGACAATACAGAGGTCCAATGTTCGAATACTCGATGGTACGGCAATACAGAGGTCCAATGTTCGAGTACCCGATGGTACGACAATACATAGGTCCAATGTTCGAGTACTCGATGGCACGAAAATACAGCGGGTCCAATGTTCGAGTACTCGGTGGCACGACAATACAGAGGTCCAATGTTCGAGTACCCGATGGCACGACAATACAGATGTCCAATGTTCGAGTACCCGATTGCACGGCAATACAGAGGTCCAATGTTCGAGTACCCGATGGCACGACAATACAGAGGTCAAATGTTCGAGTACTCGATGGCACGATAATACAGAGGGTCCAATGTTCGAGTACTTGGTGGCACGACAATACAGAGGTCCAATACTCGAGTACTCAGTGGCCCGACAATACAGAGGTGCAATGTTCGAGTACACGGTGGCACGATAATAAAGAGGTCCAATGTTCAAGTACTCGGTGGCACGACAATACAGAAGTCCAATGTTCGAGTATTCGATGGCACGGCAATAGATCCAATGTTCGAGTACTCGGTGGCACGGCAATACAGAGGTCCAATGCTTAAGTACTCGGTGGCACGGCAATACAGAGGTCCAATGTTCGAGTACTCGGTGGCACGACAATACAGAGGTCCAATGTTCGCGTACTCGGTGACACGGCAATACAGAGGTCCAATGTTCGAGTACTCGGTGGCACGACAATACAGAGGTCCAATGTTCGAGTACTCGGTGGCACGACAATACAGAGGTCCAATGTTCGAGTACTCGGTGGCACGACAATACAGAGGTCCAATGTTCGAGTACTCGGTGACACGGCAATACAGAGGTCCAAATGTTCGAGTACTCGATGGCACGATAATACAGAGGGTCCAATGTTCGAGTACTTGGTGGCACGACAATACAGAGGTCCAATACTCGAGTACTCAGTGGCCCGACAATACAGAGGTGCAATGTTCGAGTACACGGTGGCACGATAATAAAGAGGTCCAATGTTCAAGTACTCGGTGGCACGACAATACAGAAGTCCAATGTTCGAGTATTCGATGGCACGGCAATAGATCCAATGTTCGAGTACTCGGTGGCACGGCAATACAGAGGTCCAATGCTTAAGTACTCGGTGGCACGGCAATACAGAGGTCCAATGTTCGAGTACTCGGTGGCACGACAATACAGAGGTCCAATGTTCGCGTACTCGGTGACACGGCAATACAGAGGTCCAATGTTCGAGTACTCGGTGGCACGACAATACAGAGGTCCAATGTTCGAGTACTCGGTGGCACGACAATACAGAGGTCCAATGTTCGAGTACTCGGTGGCACGGCAATGCAGAGGTCCAATGTTCGAGTACTCGGTGGCACGACAATACATAGGTCCAATGTTCGAGTACTCGGTGACACGGCAATACAGAGGTCCAAATGTTCGAGTACCCAATGGCACGACAAAACAGAGGTCCAATGTTCCATTTCTCGGTGGCACGGTAATACAGAGGTTCAATGTTCGAGTACTTGGTGACACGGCAATACAGAGGTCCAATGTTCGAGTACCAGTTGGGGTTGTTCTTTCTTCCCCAAACTCGCTGTGCTATGTACAAGCTGCAGGAAGCATATCTTGCATGACACATGACTTACTTTGCATAAGCTTTCTCCAGAAGAGCACTCCAGAACTCGTTTCTCGTGTTTGAATGGCAAAAGATGAGCTTGTCATGTTTCGTGGGCAGTCGGTCGTCAATGACCACTTCAATCCACTCGCCGAATCGCCAGAAGTTAAAGCGGAACACTCCAGCGTATGTGTTTTTTTCTGCTCTCTCATTCCACTCCTGGTTCTTTAGATCCGGTAACACCTGTAAGAAAGCAACAAGGTCACATCCATGGATCAGTTTTCTCTGAACAAGCGTCCAATCAACCGTCTCGTTACAAATGTCCCATCAACTGTCTCGATACAAACGTCCCATCGACTGTCTCGATACAAACGTCCGATCGACTGTCTCGATACAAACGTCCAATTAACTTTCTTATGAGAAATATCCAATCATATATCTAGTTAGAAACGACACACAGTCTCGTCTGACATATCCAATCATATATCTAGTTAGAAACGACACACAGTCTCGTCTGACATATCCAATCATATATCTAGTTAGAAACGACACACAGTCTCGTCTGAAATATCCAATCATATATCTAGTTAGAAACGACACACAGTCTCGTCTGACATATCCACTCATATATCGACAATGTAGTTAGAAACGACACACAGTCTCGTCTGAAATATCCAATCATATATCTACAATGTAGTTAGAAACGACACACAGTCTCGTCTGAAATATCCAATCATATATCTACATTGTAGTTAGAAACGACACACAGTCTCGTCTGAAATATCCAATCATATATCTACAATGTAATTAGAAACGACACACAGTATCGTCTGAAATATCCAATCATATATCTACAATGTAGTTAGAAACGACACACAGTCTCGTCTGAAATATCCAATCATATATATACAATGTAGTTAGAAACGACACAAAGTCTCGTCTGAAATATCCAATCATATATATACAATGTAGTTAGAAACGACACACAGTATCGTCTGAAATATCCAATCATATATATACAATGTAGTTAGAAACGACACAAAGTCTCGTCTGAAATATCCAATCATATATCTACAATGTAGTTAGAAACGACACAAAGTCTCGTCTGAAATATCCAATCATATATCTACAATGTAGTTAGAAACGACACACAGTCTCGTCTGAAATATCCAATCATATATATACAATGTAGTTAGAAACGACACAAAGTCTCGTCTGAAATATCCAATCATATATCTACAATGTAGTTAGAAACGACACAAAGTCTCGTCTGAAATATCCAATCATATATCTACAATGTAGTTAGAAACGACACACAGTCTCGTCTGAAATATCCAATCATATATCTACAATGTAGTTAGAAACGACACACAGTCTCGTCTGAAATATCCAATCATATATCTACAATGTAGTTAGAAACGACACAAAGTCTCGTCTGAAATATCCAATCATATATCTACAATGTAGTTAGAAACGACACAAAGTCTCGTCTGAAATATCCAATCATATATCTACAATGTAGTTAGAAACGACACAAAGTCTCGTCTGAAATATCCAATCATATATCTACAATGTAGTTAGAAACGACACACAGTCTCGTCTGAAATATCCAATCATATATCTACAATGTAGTTAGAAACGACACAAAGTCTCGTCTGAAATATCCAATCATATATCTACAATGTAGTTAGAAACGACACACAGTATCGTCTGAAATATCCAATCATATATCTACAATGTAGTTAGAAACGACACACAGTCTCGTCTGAAATATCCAATCATATATCTACAATGTAGTTAGAAACGACACACAGTCTCGTCTGAAATATCCAATCATATATCTACAATGTAGTTAGAAACGACACAAAGTCTCGTCTGAAATATCCAATCATATATCTACAATGTAGTTAGAAACGACACACAGTCTCGTCTGAAATATCCAATCATATATCTACAATGTAGTTAGAAACGACACACAGTCTCGTCTGAAATATCCAATCATATATCTACAATGTAGTTAGAAACGACACACAGTCTCGTCTGAAATATCCAATCATATATCTACAATGTAGTTAGAAACGACACACAGTCTCGTCTGAAATATCCAATCATATATCTACAATGTAGTTAGAAACGACACACAGTCTCGTCTGAAATATCCAATCATATATCTACAATGTAGTTAGAAACGACACAAAGTCTCGTCTGAAATATCCAATCATATATCTACAATGTAGTTAGAAACGACACACAGTCTCGTCTGAAATATCCAATCATATATCTACAATGTAGTTAGAAACGACACACAGTCTCGTCTGAAATATCCAATCATATATCTACAATGTAGTTAGAAACGACACAAAGTCTCGTCTGAAATATCCAATCATATATCTACAATGTAGTTAGAAACGACACACAGTCTCGTCTGAAATATCCAATCATATATCTACAATGTAGTTAGAAACGACACACAGTCTCGTCTGAAATATCCAATCATATATCTACAATGTAGTTAGAAACGACACACAGTCTCGTCTGAAATATCCAATCATATATCTACAATGTAGTTAGAAACGACACACAGTCTCGTCTGAAATATCCAATCATATATCTACAATGTAGTTAGAAACGACACAAAGTATCGTCTGAAATATCCAATCATATATCTACAATGTAGTTAGAAACGACACACAGTCTCGTCTGAAATATCCAATCATATATCTACAATGTAGTTAGAAACGACACACAGTATCGTCTGAAATATCCAATCATATATCTACAATGTAGTTAGAAACGACACACAGTCTCGTCTGAAATATCCAATCATATATCTACAATGTAGTTAGAAACGACACACAGTATCGTCTGAAATATCCAATCATATATCTACATGTAGTTAGAAACGACACACAGTCTCGTCTGAAATATCCAATCATATATCTACAATGTAGTTAGAAACGACACACAGTCTCGTCTGAAATATCCAATCATATATATACAATGTAGTTAGAAACGACACACAGTATCGTCTGAAATATCCAATCATATATCTACAATGTAGTTAGAAACGACACACAGTATCGTCTGAAATATCCAATCATATATCTACAATGTAGTTAGAAACGACACAAAGTCTCGTCTGAAATATCCAATCATATATATACAATGTAGTTAGAAACGACACACAGTATCGTCTGAAATATCCAATCATATATATACAATGTAGTTAGAAACGACACAAAGTCTCGTCTGAAATATCCAATCATATATCTACAATGTAGTTAGAAACGACACAAAGTCTCGTCTGAAATATCCAATCATATATCTACAATGTAGTTAGAAACGACACACAGTCTCGTCTGAAATATCCAATCATATATCTACAATGTAGTTAGAAACGACACACAGTCTCGTCTGAAATATCCAATCATATATCTACAATGTAGTTAGAAACGACACAAAGTCTCGTCTGAAATATCCAATCATATATCTACAATGTAGTTAGAAACGACACAAAGTCTCGTCTGAAATATCCAATCATATATCTACAATGTAGTTAGAAACGACACAAAGTCTCGTCTGAAATATCCAATCATATATCTACAATGTAGTTAGAAACGACACACAGTCTCGTCTGAAATATCCAATCATATATCTACAATGTAGTTAGAAACGACACAAAGTCTCGTCTGAAATATCCAATCATATATCTACAATGTAGTTAGAAACGACACACAGTATCGTCTGAAATATCCAATCATATATCTACAATGTAGTTAGAAACGACACACAGTCTCGTCTGAAATATCCAATCATATATCTACAATGTAGTTAGAAACGACACACAGTCTCGTCTGAAATATCCAATCATATATCTACAATGTAGTTAGAAACGACACAAAGTCTCGTCTGAAATATCCAATCATATATCTACAATGTAGTTAGAAACGACACACAGTCTCGTCTGAAATATCCAATCATATATCTACAATGTAGTTAGAAACGACACACAGTCTCGTCTGAAATATCCAATCATATATCTACAATGTAGTTAGAAACGACACACAGTATCGTCTGAAATATCCAATCATATATCTACAATGTAGTTAGAAACGACACACAGTCTCGTCTGAAATATCCAATCATATATCTACAATGTAGTTAGAAACGACACACAGTCTCGTCTGAAATATCCAATCATATATCTACAATGTAGTTAGAAACGACACAAAGTCTCGTCTGAAATATCCAATCATATATCTACAATGTAGTTAGAAACGACACACAGTCTCGTCTGAAATATCCAATCATATATCTACAATGTAGTTAGAAACGACACACAGTCTCGTCTGAAATATCCAATCATATATCTACAATGTAGTTAGAAACGACACAAAGTCTCGTCTGAAATATCCAATCATATATCTACAATGTAGTTAGAAACGACACACAGTCTCGTCTGAAATATCCAATCATATATCTACAATGTAGTTAGAAACGACACACAGTCTCGTCTGAAATATCCAATCATATATCTACAATGTAGTTAGAAACGACACACAGTCTCGTCTGAAATATCCAATCATATATCTACAATGTAGTTAGAAACGACACACAGTATCGTCTGAAATATCCAATCATATATCTACAATGTAGTTAGAAACGACACACAGTCTCGTCTGAAATATCCAATCATATATCTACAATGTAGTTAGAAACGACACACAGTCTCGTCTGAAATATCCAATCATATATCTACAATGTAGTTAGAAACGACACAAAGTCTCGTCTGAAATATCCAATCATATATCTACAATGTAGTTAGAAACGACACACAGTCTCGTCTGAAATATCCAATCATATATCTACAATGTAGTTAGAAACGACACACAGTCTCGTCTGAAATATCCAATCATATATCTACAATGTAGTTAGAAACGACACACAGTATCGTCTGAAATATCCAATCATATATCTACAATGTAGTTAGAAACGACACACAGTATCGTCTGAAATATCCAATCATATATCTACAATGTAGTTAGAAACGACACAAAGTCTCGTCTGAAATATCCAATCATATATCTACAATGTAGTTAGAAACGACACACAGTCTCGTCTGAAATATCCAATCATATATCTACAATGTAGTTAGAAACGACACACAGTCTCGTCTGAAATATCCAATCATATATCTACAATGTAGTTAGAAACGACACACAGTATCGTCTGAAATATCCAATCATATATCTACAATGTAGTTAGAAACGACACACAGTATCGTCTGAAATATCCAATCATATATCTACAATGTAGTTAGAAACGACACACAGTATCGTCTGAAATATCCAATCATATATCTACAATGTAGTTAGAAACGACACACAGTCTCGTCTGAAATATCCAATCATATATCTACAATGTAGTTAGAAACGACACACAGTCTCGTCTGAAATATCCAATCATATATCTACAATGTAGTTAGAAACGACACACAGTATCGTCTGAAATATCCAATCATATATCTACAATGTAGTTAGAAACGACACACAGTATCGTCTGAAATATCCAATCATATATCTACAATGTAGTTAGAAACGACACACAGTATCGTCTGAAATATCCAATCATATATCTACAATGTAGTTAGAAACGACACACAGTCTCGTCTGAAATATCCAATCATATATCTACAATGTAGTTAGAAACGACACACAGTCTCGTCTGAAATATCCAATCATATATCTACAATGTAGTTAGAAACGACACACAGTCTCGTCTGAAATATCCAATCATATATCTAGTTAGAATCATAAGTCCAACAGACGGATCTGTGGTCCAGTGGTTAACACATTGGACTGGTAATCCAGAGGTCGCAGGTATGATCCCCGTCTGACCCTAATAAAATTAACAGTCTTTCAGATGGGTCTTTAAACCGATGTCTCGTGTCGGTGCTTTACACCGTGCACGTAAAAGAACCAGAGTATACTCTGGAATGGGTATCTTTCAATATCATTGCACTATCCTCCAAAAATCTAAAACGACTAATCTCTTCAGGAGGCGTCGCTACCGGTAGCGACGTTAAGAAAAAAGAAATTTTACATTTGACAAGAAACAAACAACAAACCCAGAACAATCGAGACGTAGTTAAAAGAATAATGTAAATTATTTAAAAATGGCGACAGGGGACAGTTCAATTATATGTAGAACAGATGGCGACAGGGGACAGTTCAATTATATGTAGAACAGATGGCGACGGGGGACAACTCAATTATATGTAGAACAGATGGCGACAGGGGACAACTCAAGTATATGTAGAACAGATGGCGACAGGGGACAACTCAATTATATGTAGAACAGATGGCGACAGGGGACAGTTCAATTATATGTAGAACAGACGGTGACAGGGGACAACTCAAGTATATGTAGAACAGATGGCGACAGGGGACAACTCAAGTATATGTAGAACAGATGGCGACAGAGGACAACTCAATTATATGTAGAACAGATGGCGACAGGGGACAGTTATATGTAGAACAGATGGTGACAGGGGACAACTCAATTACATGTAGAACAGATGGCGACATGGGACAGTTATATGTAGAACAGATGGTGACAGGGGACAACTCAATTACATGTAGAACAGATGGCGACAGGGGACAACTCAAGTATATGTAGAACAGATGGCGACATGGGACAGTTATATGTAGAACAGATGGCGAAAGGGGACAATTATATGTAGAACAGATGGCGACAGGGCACAATTATATGTAGAACAGATGGCGACAGGCTACAACTCAAGTATATGTAGAACAGATGGCGACAGGGGACAATTATATGTAGAACAGATGGCGACAGGGCACAATTATATGTAGAACAGATGGCGACAGGGGACAATTATATGTAGAACAGATGGCGACATGGGACAACTCAAGTATATGTAGAACAGATGGCGACAGGGGACAGTTCAATTATATGTAGAACAGATGGCGACATGGGACAGTTCAATTATATGTAGAACAGATGGCGACAGGGGACAGTTCAATTATATGTAGAACAGATGGCGACAGGGGACAATTATATGTAGAACAGAGGGCGACAGGGGATAACTCAAGTATATGTAGAACAGATGGCGACAGGGGACAGTTCAATTATATGTAGAACAGAGGGTGACAGGGGACAACTCAAGTATATGTAGAACAGATGGCGACAGGGGACAGTTCAATTATATGTAGAACAGATGGCGACATGGGACAGTTCAATTATATGTAGAACAGATGGCGACAGTGGACAGTTCAATTATATGTAGAACAGATGGCGACAGGGGACAATTATATGTAGAACAGAGGGCGACAGGTGATAACTCAAGTATATGTAGAACAGATGGCGACAGGGGACAGTTCAATTATATGTAGAACAGATGGCGACATGGGACAGTTCAATTATATGTAGAACAGAGGGTGACAGGGGACAACTCAAGTATATGTAGAACAGATGGCGACATGGGACAGTTCAATTATATGTAGAACAGATGGTGACAGGGGACAACCCAACTAAATGTAGAACAGATGGCGACAGGGGACAACTCAATTATATGTAGAACAGATGGCGACATGGGACAGTTATATGTAAAACAGATGGCGACAGGGGACAGTTATATGTTGTAGAACAGATGGCGACAGGGGACAGTTATATGTTGTAGAACAGATGGCGACAGGGGACACTTATATGTTGTAGAACAGATGGCGACAGGGGACAGTTATATGTAGAACAGATGGCGACAGGGGACAGTTATATGTTTTACAAAATATGGCGACAGGGGACAATTATATGTTGTAGAACAGATAGCGACAGGGGACAGTTATATTTAGAACAGATGGCGACAGGGGACAGTTATATGTTGTCGAACAGATGGCGACAGGAGACAATTATATGTTGTAGAACAGATGGCGACAGGGGACAGTTATATGTAGAACAGATGGCGACAGGGGACAGTTATATGTTGTAGAACAGATCGACAGTATATGTTGTAGAACAGATGGCGACAGGGGACAGTTATATGTTGTAGAACAGATGGCGACAGGGGACAGTTATATGTTGTAGAACAGATGGCGACAGGGGACAGTTATATGTTGTAGAACAGATGGCGACAGGGGACAGTTATATATAGAACAGATGGCGACAGGGGACAACTATATGTAGAACAGATGGCGACAGGGGACAACTCGAACAGATGGCGACAGGGGACAGTTATATGTTGTAGAACAGATGGCGACAGGGGGCAATATGTTTTTATTGATCTGTTAATGAAACAAGCACGTGCTTGTCGACAGTACTAAAGCTTTCGACTATGTTGTTAAAATGAATTAAATATGGGATAAAAGCAGGCCGTAGTTCACCTTTCCTATGTTCTGTGTACTTAACGTATTTAGAATAAACAATTATATTGCAAGGTGTAAAGGTTTATCAATATTAAAAACCTACTGTGAAAACTGGATATTAGTGGTTAATGTTCAGAAAATCACAATTATGTTATTAAATAAGTCGAGAGAACTAACAGGAATGTTAGATTGATGTACGAGAGAACTAACAGGAATGTTAGATTGATGTACGCGAGAACTAACAGCAATGTTAGATTGATGTACGAGAGAACTAACAGGAATGTTAGATTGATGTACGAGAGAACTAACAGCAATGTTAGATTGATGTACGCGAGAACTAACAGGAATGTTAGATTCATGTACGCGAGAACTAACAGGAATGTTAGATTCATGTACGAGAGAACTAACAGGAATGTTAGATTCATGTACGAGAGAACTAACAGGAATGTTAGATTCATGTACGAGAGAACTAACAGGATTCATGTACGAGAGAACTAACAGGAATGTTAGATTCATGTACGAGAGAACTAACAGGAATGTTAGATTCATGTACGAGAGAACTAACAGGAATGTTAGATTCATGTACGAGAGAACTAACAGGAATGTTAGATTCATGTACGAGAGAACTAACAGGAATGTTAGATTCATGTACGCGAGAACTAACAGGAATGTTAGATTCATGTACGCGAGAACTAACAGGAATGTTAGATTCATGTACGAGAGAACTAACAGGAATGTTAGATTGATGTACGCGAGAACTAACAGGAATGTTAGATTCATGTACGCGAGAACTAACAGGAATGTTAGATTGATGTACGAGAGAACTAACAGGAATGTTAGATTCATGTACGAGAGAACTAACAGGAATGTTAGATTCATGTACGCGAGAACTAACAGGAATGTTAGATTGATGTACGAGAGAACTAACAGCAATGTTAGATTGATGTACGCGAGAACTAACAGGAATGTTAGATTGATGTACGAGAGAACTAACAGCAATGTTAGATTGATGTACGCGAGAACTAACAGGAATGTTAGATTCATGTACGGCGACACGTATGGGTGCGAAACAAAAAAGATTGAAAATGTGAATATTAAGTTTAGAAAAAAAATATATTTAGGCTTCAATGGGCCTCTGTGACCGAATGGTCAAAGTTATCTGTTCCAATCCCACGGGGGTGTGGAAGTCTTTATCTGTTCCAATCCCACGGGGGTGTGGAAGTCGTTATCTGTTCCAATCCCACGGGGGTGTGGAAGTCGTTATCTGTTCCAATCCCACGGGGGTGTGGAAGTCGTTATCTGTTCCAATCCCACGGGGTGTGGAAGTCGTTATCTGTTCCAATCCCACGGGGGTGTGGAAGTCTTTCAAGTGAGGAAGCTATCCAGCTTGCTTTCGGCAATTCAGTGGTTCTACCCGGGTATCCGATCGTGCATTAAATAGTGCCCGGAGGGGTACCTGGTGTCGTCCTCCACCAGTAAGTGCAGCCATATGACCTGTGTGTGTGTTTTAAGTTTATTTATCGTCGCTACCGGTTGCCCATGTGAGCAACGCCTCCTGAAGAGATTAGTCATTTTAGATATTTAGAGGATAATGCAATGATACAGACAGAGACCCATTCCAGGTGTAAATCACCGACACGAGACCTCGGTTTAACGTCCCATCTGAAATTCTGTTAATTCTATTTGGGTCAGACGGGGGATCGAACCTGCGATCTCTGGATTACCAGTCCAGCGTGTTACCACTTGACTACATATGACCTAAGCTGTTGGTGCGACTTTAAACCCCCAAAACAAACAAACAATCAAACGTTGGGTGGGCTTCAAATTCAAAACAGTTTTTACGGTGAGAGAATTCAACCAAGTAGTGTGAGATAAACTAGAGATGTTAAATATTGGCTTACATCTTCTTCTTCTTGGTGATTTCGGCACTCCCTCAATATTGAGGATTATGTGTCGTCGCTGGTGAATTTTGAGATGATATTTACAATGATTAATTAACAAGTAACAAATAAGTGAATGTCCAAAGACAAATATATTACAGTGCCTGTTTAAAATTTTGTACATAGAATGAATGCTTTAGATCATGGTTGGGAGGGCAGAAACAGGGATGAGTGCTTTAAAGCCATCAACTGTTATTGCTTCATGTGCGGCAAGTGGTAACAAGTTCCATTGGATGACGGTTCTTGGATAAAAAGAGAATTTGTATGAATCTTTGTTGACAGGGATGTGTTTATAACAATATGGGTTTGTGTGTCTGGTTATGTTGTCTACGGGTATCAAAAGGTTTATGGGAATGTTTACAGCTACTATTTGGTGTATTATTTTATAGAAGAGAATCAATCTGTATCTAACTCTGCGTGTCTCAAGTGTTGGCCAGTTTAGGTTGTCGATCATTTCGGAGACTGAACTAGTATTATGGTATCGGTTGGTAACGAATCTGGCAGCACGTCGCTGTACCGTCTCAATTTGGTGTTTTTGTGTTTTAGAATGTGGGTCCCAGATAGTACTGGAGAATTCTAACTTGGGTCTTACCAGTGCTTTGTATGCATGGTCTTTTGCTTTAGATGATGTGAATTTTAGGTTGCGTTTCAAGAATCCTAGTGATTGGTTTGCTTTATTGGTTATCGAGTTAATATGTTTGTCCCATTTTAGATTGCTTTGCAAGGTTATGCCTAAATAGTTTGCATCATTTACTTTTTGAAGGGGATGGTTATGGAGTTTATATGTAAAGACAAATGGTTTGCGTTTTTGTGTGATGCTGAGTAGGTTACATTTATCGGGGTGAAATTTCATGAGCCAATCTTGCTCCCATCTACCAGCTGAATCAATATCTTCTTGGAGTAATGTGGTGTCATTTTGTGTTTTAACTTCTTTATAAATGATGCTGTCATCAGCGAAGAGACGAAGGGTACTATGTTGGATATATTCGGATAGATCATTAATGTAGATGAGGAATAGGATTGGGCCCAGAACTGTGCCCTGTGCTATTCAGTGTAATACCATCACATATTTTCAACGAAGAAGGATTCTGATTGGCCGAGGCATGACAGCTTGCTTTTGACACATTTTAGCATATTTAGTTTGTGTCAGTCATGTTTTATTTGTTGAAAATCAACTGCTTAGATCAATAAAATGCTGCACTAGTGGATATAGTGGTGGGATATAGTGGTGGGATATAGTGGTGGGATATAGTGGTGGGATATAGTGGTGGGATATGTGGGATATAGTGGTGGGATATAGTGGTGGGATATAGTGGTGGGATATAGTGGTGGGATATAGTGGTGGGATATGTGGGATATAGTGGTGGGATATAGTGGTGGGATATAGTGGTGGGATATAGTGGTGGGATATAGTGGTGGGATATGTGGTGGGATATAGTGGTGGGATATAGTGGTGGGATATAGTGGTGGGATATAGTGGTGGGATATAGTGATTAAACGTATCGTGTGGATATTTGTGTGGAATTGTTTGATTATGAGGGACTATTTACTACGTCGTACGGATTTCCTTGAGGTGTAATAAGGCTCAAGTATGGTTATGGTACTCACTGTATTAAAGAGTTTTGGCTCTTTTGTAAGACTAGCACATGCTGTCACGAACCACGTGTTTCCTATCTCCCCCTGGTGGAGATCCTCAGTAGTGACTCCTTCTACAACAAGCTTTGGCACTTTACACAGTTCCTGCAACATAATGTCATAGCCGGTCTGACTCAGTATGTTTCCACTGACAAGCTTCGGTTTTGTTAAATCGTATTTTTTGCTGTAGTCATGTGAATATAAAATATGTCAATACAATGAAAAGCAAAGGGATCAAACATGTTCTAGCAACACTACAGGGTGTGTAACCATGTTCTAGCAACATACCAGGATGTGTACCCATGTTCTAGCAACATTACAGGATGTGTAACCATGTTATAGCAACATTACAGGATGTGTACCCATGTTCTAGCAACATTACAGGATGTGTACCCATGTTCTTCTAGCAATATTACAGGGTGTGTAACCATGTTCTAGCAACACTACAGGATGTGTAACCATGTTCTTCTAGCAATATTACAGGGTGTGTAACCATGTTCTAGCAACATTACAGGATGTGTAACCATGTTCTTCTAGCAATATTACAGGGTGTGTAACCATGTTCTAGCAACAATACAGGATATGTACCCATATTCTAGCAACATTACAGGATGTGTACCCATGTTCTAGCAATATTACAGGGTGTGTAACCATGTTCTAGCAACATTACATGGTTTGAAACCATGTTCTAGCAACACTACAGGGTGTGTAACCATGTTCTAGCAACATTATATGGTGTGTAACCATGTTCTAGCAACATTACAGGATGTGTAACCATGTTCTTCTAGCAATATTACAGGGTGTGTAACCATGTTCTAGCAACAATACAGGGTGTGTACCCATGTTCTAGCAACATTACAGGATGTGTACCCATGTTCTAGCAACAATACAGGATGTGTACCCATGTTCTAGCAACATTATAGGGTGTGTACCCATGTTCTAGCAACATTACAGGATGTGTACCCATGTTCTTCTAGCAATATTACAGGGTGTGTAACCATGTTCTAGCAACATACCAGTATTGTACCCATGTTCTAGCAATATTACAGGGTGTGTACCCATGTTCTAGCAACATTACAGGGTGTGTAACCATGTACTAGCAACATTACAGGGTGTGTAACCATATTCTAGCAACATTACATGGTGTGTAACCATGTACTAGCAACATTACAGGGTGTGTAACCATGTTCTAGCAACATTACAGGATGTGTAACCATGTTCTAGCAACATTACAGAATGTGTAACTATGTTCTAGCAACAATACAGGATGTATAACCATGTACTAGCAACACTACAGGGTGTGTAACCATGTACTAGCAACATTACCGGGTGTGTAACCATATTCTAGCAACATTACAGGGTGTGTAACCATGTTCTAGCAACATTACAGGATGTGTACCCATGTTCTAGCAACATTACAGAGTGTGTAACCATGTACTAGCAACATTACAGGGTGTGTAACCATGTTCTAGCAACATTACAGGGTGTGTAACCATATTCTAGCAACATTACAGGGTGTGTAACCATGTTCTAGCAACATTACAGGATGTGTACCCATGTTCTAGCAACATTACAGGATGTGTAACCATGTTCTAGCAACATTACAGGGTGTGTAACCATGTTCTAGCAACATTACAGGGTGTGTAACCATGTACTAGCAACATTACAGGGTGTGTAACCATATTCTAGCAACATTACAGGGTGTGTAACCATGTTCTAGCAACATTACAGGGTGTGTAATCATGTTCTAGCAACATTACAGGGTGTGTAACCATGTACTAGCAACATTACAGGGTGTGTACCCATGTTCTAGCAACATACCAGGATATGTACCCATGTTCTAGCAACATTACAGGATGTGTACCCATGTTCTAGCAACATTACAGGGTGTGTAACCATGTTCTAGCAACATTACAGGGTGTGTAACCATGTTCTAGCAACATTACAGGATGTGTACCCATGTTCTAGCAACATTACAGGGTGTGTAACCATATTCTAGCAACAATACATGGTGTGTAACCATGTTCTAGCAACATTACAGGGTGTGTACCCATGTTATAGCAACATTACATGGTGTGTAACCATATTCTAGCAACAATACATGATGTGTAACCATGTTCTACCAAAATTACAGGGTGTGTAACCATGTTCTAGCAACATTACAGGGTGTGTAACCATGTTCTAGCAACATTACAGGGTGTGTACCCATGTTCTAGCAATATTACAGGGTGTGTAACCATGTTCTAGCAACATTACATGGTGTGTAACCATGTTCTAGCAACATTACAGGGTGTGTAACCATGTTCTAGCAACATTACAGGATGTGTACCCATGTTCTAGCAATATTACAGGGTGTGTAACCATGTTCTAGCAACATTACATGGTGTGTAACAGTGTTCTAGCAACATTACAGGATGTGTACCCATGTTCTAGCAACATTACAGGATGTGTAACCATGTTCTAGCAACATTACAGGGTGTGTAACCATGTTCTAGCAACATTACAGGGTGTGTAACCATGTACTAGCAACATTACAGGGTGTGTAACCATGTTCTAGCAACATTACCGGGTGTGTAACCATGTTCTAGCAACACTACAGGGTGTGTAACCATGATCTAGCAACAATACAGGATGTGTACCCATGTTCTAGCAATATTACAGGATGTGTACCCATGTTCTAGCAATATTACAGGGTGTGTAACCATGTTCTAGCAACAATACAGGGTATGTACCCATGTTCTAGCAACATAACAGGATGTGTACCCATGTTCTAACAATATTACAGGGTGTGTGACCATGTTCTAGCAACATATCAGGATGTGTACCCATGTTCTAGCAATATTACAGGGTGTGTAACCATGTTCTAGCAACATTACAGGGTGTGTAACCATGTTCTAGCAACACTACAGGGTGTGTAACCATGTTCTAGCAACACTACAGGGTGTGTAACCATGTACTAGCAACATTACAGGATGTGTAACCATATTCTAGCAACAATACAGGGTGTGTAACCATGTACTAGCAACATTACAGGATGTGTACCCATGTTCTTCTAGCAATATTACAGGGTGTGTAACCATGTACTAGCAACATTACAGGATGTGTAACCATGTTCTAGCAACATTACAGGATGTGTAGCCATGTACTAGCAACACTACAGGGTGTGTAACCATGTACTAGCAACACTACAGGGTGTGTAACCATGTACTAGCAACATACCAGGATGTGTACCCATGTTCTAGCAACATTACAGGATGTGTCACCATGTTATAGCAACATTACAGGGTGTGTAACCATGTACTAGCAACATTACAGGGTGTGTAACCATGTTCTAGCAACATTACAGGGTGTGTAACCATGGCAACCATATAAACAATGGCTGCGATTCACGACAATGAGAGTGATTAATTTCAATTCAATAGTTGGAATATAAGCATAGTTTCACCTTACCATTGATCGTTTACATTCCATCTCTCATACCTTACCATTGGTCGTATCCATTACATATCTCATACCTTACCATTGATCGTTTACATTCCATCTCTCATACCTTACCATTGGTCGTATCCATTACATATCTCATACCTTACCATTGATCGTTTACATTCCATATCTCATACCTTACCATTGATCGTTTACATTCCATCTCTCATACCTTACCATTGATCGTATCCATTCCATCTCTCATACCTTACCATTGATCGTTTACATTCCATCTCTCATACCTTACCATTGTTCGTTTACATTACATATCTCATACCTTACCATTGATCATTTACATTCCATCTCTCATACCTTACCATTGATCGTATCCATTCCATCTCTCATACCTTACCATTGATCATTTACATTCCATCTCTCATACCTTACCTTTGTTCGTTTACATTACATATCTCATACCTTACCATTGATCATTTACATTCCATCTCTCATACCTTACCATTGATCGTATCCATTCCATCTCTCATACCTTACCATTGATCGTTTACATTCCATCTCTCATACCTTACCATTGTTCGTTTACATTACATATCTCATACCTTACCATTGATCATTTACATTCCATCTCTCATACCTTACCATTGATCGTATCCATTCCATCTCTCATACCTTACCATTGATCATTTACATTCCATCTCTCATACCTTACCTTTGTTCGTTTACATTACATATCTCATACCTTACCATTGATCATTTACATTCCATCTCTCATACCTTACCATTGATCGTATCCATTCCATCTCTCATACCTTACCATTGATCGTTTACATTCCATCTCTCATACCTTACCATTGTTCGTTTACATTACATATCTCATACCTTACCATTGATCGTATCCATTCCATCTCTCATACCTTACCATTGATCGTTTACATTCCATCTCTCATACCTTACCATTGTTCGTTTACATTACATATCTCATACCTTATCATTGATCATTTACATTCCATCTCTCATACCTTACCATTGATCATTTACATTCCATCTCTCATACCTTACCATTGTTCGTTTACATTACATATCTCATACCTTACCATTGATCATTTACATTCCATCTCTCATACCTTACCATTGATCGTTTACATTCCATCTCTCATACCTTACCATTGATCATTTACATTACATCTCTCATACCTTACCATTGGTCGTATCCATTACATATCTCATACCTTACCATTGATCGTATCCATTCCATCTCTCATACCTTACCAGTGGTCGTATCCATTCCATATCTCATACCTTACCATTGGTCGTATCCATTACATATCGCATACCTTACCATTGGTCGTATCCATTCCATCTCTCATAACTTACCATTGGTCGTTTACATTCCATCTCTCATACCTTACCATTGGTCGTATCCATTCTATCTCTCATACCTTACCATTGGTCGTATCCATTACATCTCTCATACCTTACCATTGGTCGTATCCATTACATATCTCATACCTTACCATTGATCGTTTACATTCCATCTCTCATACCTTACCATTGGTCGTATCCATTACATATCTCATACCTTACCATTGATCGTTTACATTCCATCTCTCATACCTTACCATTGATCGTTTACATTCCATCTCTCATACCTTACCATTGATCGTTTACATTCCATCTCTCATACCTTACCATTGATCGTTTACATTCCATCTCTCATACCTTACCATTGATCGTTTACATTCCATCTCTCATACCTTACAATTGATCGTTTACATTACATCTCTCATACCTTACCATTGATCGTTTACATTACATATCTCATACCTTACCATTGATCGTTTACATTCCATCTCTCATACCTTACCATTGGTCGTATCCATTACATCTCTCATACCTTACCATTGTTCGTATCCATTACATATCTCATACCTTACCATTGATCGTTTACATTCCATCTCTCATACCTTACCATTGGTCGTATCCATTACATATCTCATACCTTACCATTGATCGTTTACATTCCATCTCTCATACCTTACCATTGGTCATATCCATTACATCTCTCATACCTTACCATTGATCGTTTACATTCCATTTCTCATACCTTACCATTGGTCGTATCCATTACATCTCTCATACCTTACCATTGATCGTATCCATTCCATATTTCATACCTTACCATTGGTCGTATCCATTACATATCTCATACCCTACCATTGATCGTTTACATTCCATCTCTCATAACTTACCATTGGTCGTATCCATTACATCTCTCATTGATCGTTTACATTACATCTCTCATACCTTACCATTGATCGTTTACATTACATATCTCATACCTTACCATTGATCGTATCCATTACATCTCTCATACCTTACCATTGATCGTATCCATTACATATCTCATACCTTACCATTGATCGTTTACATTCCATCTCTCATACCTTACCATTGGTCGTTTACATTACATCTCTCATACCATTGATCGTATCCATTCCATCTCTCATACCTTACCATTGATCGTATCCATTACATCTCTCATACCTTACCATTGATCGTTTACGTTCCATCTCTCATACCTTACCATTGGTCCTATCCATTCCATCTCTCATACCTTACCATTGATCGTATCCATTACATCTCTCATACCTTACCATTGATCGTTTACATTCCATCTCTCATACCTTACCATTGGTCGTATCCATTACATCTCTCATACCTTACCATTGATCGTTTACATTCCATCTCTCATACCTTACCATTGATCGTTTACATTCCATCTCTCATACCTTACCATTGGTCGTATCCATTACATATCTCATACCTTACCATTGGTCGTATCCATTACATATCTCATACCTTACCATTGATCGTATCCATTACATATCTCATACCTTACCATTGATCGTTTACATTACATATCTCATACCTTACCATTGATCGTTTACATTCCATCTCTCATACCTTACCATTTATCGTATCCATTACATCTCTCATACCTTACCATTGATCGTTTACATTCCATCTCTCATACCTTACCATTGGTCGTATCCATTACATATCTCATACCTTACCATTGGTCGTATCCATTACATCTCTCATACCTTACCATTGATCGTTTACATTCCATCTCTCATACCTTACCATTGATCGTTTACATTACATATCTCATACCTTACCATTGATCGTTTACATTCCATCTCTCATACCTTACCATTGGTCGTATCCATTACATCTCTCATACCTTACCATTGTTCGTATCCATTACATATCTCATACCTTACCATTGATCGTTTACATTCCATCTCTCATACCTTACCATTGGTCGTATCCATTACATATCTCATACCTTACCATTGATCGTTTACATTCCATCTCTCATACCTTACCATTGGTCATATCCATTACATCTCTCATACCTTACCATTGATCGTTTACATTCCATTTCTCATACCTTACCATTGGTCGTATCCATTACATCTCTCATACCTTACCATTGATCGTATCCATTCCATATTTCATACCTTACCATTGGTCGTATCCATTACATATCTCATACCCTACCATTGATCGTTTACATTCCATCTCTCATAACTTACCATTGGTCGTATCCATTACATCTCTCATTGATCGTTTACATTACATCTCTCATACCTTACCATTGATCGTTTACATTACATATCTCATACCTTACCATTGATCGTATCCATTACATCTCTCATACCTTACCATTGATCGTATCCATTACATATCTCATACCTTACCATTGATCGTTTACATTCCATCTCTCATACCTTACCATTGGTCGTTTACATTACATCTCTCATACCATTGATCGTATCCATTCCATCTCTCATACCTTACCATTGATCGTATCCATTACATCTCTCATACCTTACCATTGATCGTTTACGTTCCATCTCTCATACCTTACCATTGGTCCTATCCATTCCATCTCTCATACCTTACCATTGATCGTATCCATTACATCTCTCATACCTTACCATTGATCGTTTACATTCCATCTCTCATACCTTACCATTGGTCGTATCCATTACATCTCTCATACCTTACCATTGATCGTTTACATTCCATCTCTCATACCTTACCATTGATCGTTTACATTCCATCTCTCATACCTTACCATTGGTCGTATCCATTACATATCTCATACCTTACCATTGGTCGTATCCATTACATATCTCATACCTTACCATTGATCGTATCCATTACATATCTCATACCTTACCATTGATCGTTTACATTACATATCTCATACCTTACCATTGATCGTTTACATTCCATCTCTCATACCTTACCATTTATCGTATCCATTACATCTCTCATACCTTACCATTGATCGTTTACATTCCATCTCTCATACCTTACCATTGGTCGTATCCATTACATATCTCATACCTTACCATTGGTCGTATCCATTACATCTCTCATACCTTACCATTGATCGTTTACATTCCATCTCTCATACCTTACCATTGATCGTTTACATTCTATCTCTCATACCTTACCATTGATCGTTTACATTACATATCTCATACCTTACCATTGGTCGTATCCATTACATATCTCATACCTTACCATTGATCGTATCCATTACATCTCTCATACCTTACCATTGATCGTATCGATTCTACTATGTCATACCATAGTATTGCTCGTTTCCATTATATCTCGCATACCCTACACTCGTTTCCTTTCTCTCTCTCCCAACTCTCTCTATCTCTCTATCTCGCTCTCTCTCTCTCTCTCTCAAGTTACCATTGGTCGTTTCCATTCTATCTCTCTCTCTATCTCTCTATCTCTATCTCTCAAGTTACCATTGGTCGTTTCCATTCTCTCTCTGTGTGTCTCTCTCTCTATCTCTCTCTCTCTATCTCTCTCTATCTCTCTCTATATATATCTCTCTATCTCAAGTTACCATTGGTCGTTTCCATTCTCTCTCTCTATCTCTATCTATATCTCTCTATCTCTATCTATCTCTCTCTATCTCTCTCTATCTCTCTCTATATATA
>CM026388.1:4057605-4080831 GCA_014843695.1 Archivesica marissinica | reverse complement strand
ATTAATTTCTAGATGAAAGCTTTGTTGAAATGCAAACTAATCTTTCAATGACATGTTTATTCAAAGATCGAACAAGTTTTGAACGAGATTATTGTCGGATGTTCCATTGTAGGAACAAAGTACACATCAGAAATGCATGCTCAATGTTGCACCTGACGATAGCAATTATAAACTGACGACAAAGGTTGTTTCATATGCTTATTTTTCACCCCCTCCCAACAAGTTTATCTCAGTAACTCTGTGCGTACCGTGTGCTACACGGTGTTTATCTCAGTAATCATGTGTTGTACCGTGTGCTACACAGTATTGCTCTCAGTATTCCTGTGTTGTACCGTGTGCTACACAGTGTTTCTCTCAGTATCCCTGCGTTGTACCGTGTGCTACACAGTGTTTCTCTCAGTATTCCTGTGTTGTACCGTGTGCTACACAGTGTTGCTCTCAGTATCCCTGTGCTGTACCGTGTGCTACACAGTGTTTCTCTCAGTATTCCTGTGTTGTACCGTATGCTACACAGTGTTTCTCTCAGTATCCCTGCGTTGTACCGTGTGCTACACAGTGTTGCTCTCAGTATTCCTGCGTTGTACCGTGTGCTACACAGTGTTTCTCTCAGTATCCCTGCGTTGTACCGGTGCTACACACCACACCACACAGTTTCTTCAGTATCCCTGTGCTGTACCGTGTGCTACACAGTGCTTCTCTCAGTATTCCTGTGTTGTACCGTGTGCTACACAGTGTTTCTCTCAGTATTCCTGTGTTGTACCGTGTGCTACACAGTGTTCTCTCAGTATCCCTGTGCTGTACCGTGTGCTACACAGTGTTTCTCTCAGTATTCCTGTGTTGTACCGTGTGCTACACAGTGTTTCTCTCAGTATCCCTGCGTTGTACCGTGTGCTACACAGTGTTTCTCTCAGTATTCCTGTGTTGTACCGTGTGCTACACAGTGTTTCTCTCAGTATCCCTGTGCTGTACCGTGTGCTACACAGTGTTTCTCTCAGTATTCCTGTGCTGTACCGTGTGCTACACAGTGTTTCTCTCAGTATCCCTGCGTTGTACCGTGTGCTACACAGTGTTGCTCTCAGTATTCCTGCGTTGTACCGTGTGCTACACAGTGTTTCTCTCAGTATCCCTGCGTTGTACCGTGTGCTACACAGTGTTTCTCTCAGTATCCCTGCGTTGTACCGTGTGCTACACAGTGTTTCTTTCAGTATCCCTGTGCTGTACCGTGTGCTACACAGTGCTTCTCTCAGTATTCCTGTGTTGTACCGTGTGCTACACAGTGTTTCTCTCAGTATTCCTGTGTTGTACCGTGTGCTACACAGTGTTTCTCTCAGTATCCCTGCGTTGTACTGTGTGCTACACAGTGTTTCTCTCAGTATTCCTGTGTTGTACCGTGTGCTACACAGTGTTTCTCTCAGTATCCCTGTGTTGTACTGTGTGCTACACAGTGTTTCTCTCAGTATCCCTGCGTTGTACCGTGTGCTACACAGTGTTTCTCTCAGCATCCCTGCGTTGTACCGTGTGCTACACAGTGTTTCTCTCAGCATCCCTGCGTTGTACCGTGTGCTACACTGTGTTTCTCTCAGTATTCCTGTGTTGTACCGTGTGCTACACAGTGTTTCTCTCAGCATCCCTGCGTTGTACCGTGTGCTACACTGTGTTTCTCTCAGTATTCCTGCGTTGTACCGTGTGCTACACAGTGTTTCTCTCAGTATGCATGCGTTGTACCGTGTGCTACACAGTGTTTCTCTCAGTATTCATGTGTTGTACCGTGTGCTACACAGTGTTTCTCTCAGTATACCTGTGCTGTACCGTGTGCTACACAGTGTTTCTCTCAGTATTCCTGTGTAGGACCGTGTGCTACACAGTGTTTCTCTCAGTATTCATGTGTTGTACCGTGTGCTACACAGTGTTTCTCTCAGTACTCATGTGTTGTACCGTGTGCTACACAGTGTTTCTCTCAGTATTCCTGTGTTGTACCGTGCTACACAGTGTTTTCTCAGATCCCTGTGTTGTACCGTGTGCTACACAGTGTTGCTCTCAGTTCCTGTGTTGTACCGTGTGCTACACAGTGTTTCTCTCAGTATCCCTGCGTACCCACACACCCAACCACCTGCTACACAGTGTTTCTCTCAGTACCCTGTGTTGTACCGTATGCTACACAGTGTTTCTCTCAGTATTCCTGTGTTGTACCGTGCTACACAGTGTTTCTCTCAGTATCCCTGCGTTGTACCGTGTGCTACACAGTGTTTCTCTCAGTATTCCTGCGTTGTACCGTGTGCTACACAGTGTTTATCTCAGTAACTCTGTGCGTACCGTGTGCTACACGGTGTTTATCTCAGTAATCATGTGTTGTACCGTGTGCTACACAGTATTGCTCTCAGTATTCCTGTGTTGTACCGTGTGCTACACAGTGTTTCTCTCAGTATCCCTGCGTTGTACCGTGTGCTACACAGTGTTTCTCTCAGTATTCCTGTGTTGTACCGTGTGCTACACAGTGTTGCTCTCAGTATCCCTGTGCTGTACCGTGTGCTACACAGTGTTTCTCTCAGTATTCCTGTGTTGTACCGTATGCTACACAGTGTTTCTCTCAGTATCCCTGCGTTGTACCGTGTGCTACACAGTGTTGCTCTCAGTATTCCTGCGTTGTACCGTGTGCTACACAGTGTTTCTCTCAGTATCCCTGCGTTGTACCGTGTGCTACACAGTGTTTCTCTCAGTATCCCTGCGTTGTACCGTGTGCTACACAGTGTTTCTTTCAGTATCCCTGTGCTGTACCGTGTGCTACACAGTGCTTCTCTCAGTATTCCTGTGTTGTACCGTGTGCTACACAGTGTTTCTCTCAGTATTCCTGTGTTGTACCGTGTGCTACACAGTGTTTCTCTCAGTATCCCTGTGCTGTACCGTGTGCTACACAGTGTTTCTCTCAGTATTCCTGTGTTGTACCGTGTGCTACACAGTGTTTCTCTCAGTATCCCTGCGTTGTACCGTGTGCTACACAGTGTTTCTCTCAGTATTCCTGTGTTGTACCGTGTGCTACACAGTGTTTCTCTCAGTATCCCTGTGCTGTACCGTGTGCTACACAGTGTTTCTCTCAGTATTCCTGTGCTGTACCGTGTGCTACACAGTGTTTCTCTCAGTATCCCTGCGTTGTACCGTGTGCTACACAGTGTTGCTCTCAGTATTCCTGCGTTGTACCGTGTGCTACACAGTGTTTCTCTCAGTATCCCTGCGTTGTACCGTGTGCTACACAGTGTTTCTCTCAGTATCCCTGCGTTGTACCGTGTGCTACACAGTGTTTCTTTCAGTATCCCTGTGCTGTACCGTGTGCTACACAGTGCTTCTCTCAGTATTCCTGTGTTGTACCGTGTGCTACACAGTGTTTCTCTCAGTATTCCTGTGTTGTACCGTGTGCTACACAGTGTTTCTCTCAGTATCCCTGCGTTGTACTGTGTGCTACACAGTGTTTCTCTCAGTATTCCTGTGTTGTACCGTGTGCTACACAGTGTTTCTCTCAGTATCCCTGTGTTGTACTGTGTGCTACACAGTGTTTCTCTCAGTATCCCTGCGTTGTACCGTGTGCTACACAGTGTTTCTCTCAGCATCCCTGCGTTGTACCGTGTGCTACACAGTGTTTCTCTCAGCATCCCTGCGTTGTACCGTGTGCTACACTGTGTTTCTCTCAGTATTCCTGTGTTGTACCGTGTGCTACACAGTGTTTCTCTCAGCATCCCTGCGTTGTACCGTGTGCTACACTGTGTTTCTCTCAGTATTCCTGCGTTGTACCGTGTGCTACACAGTGTTTCTCTCAGTATGCATGCGTTGTACCGTGTGCTACACAGTGTTTCTCTCAGTATTCATGTGTTGTACCGTGTGCTACACAGTGTTTCTCTCAGTATACCTGTGCTGTACCGTGTGCTACACAGTGTTTCTCTCAGTATTCCTGTGTAGGACCGTGTGCTACACAGTGTTTCTCTCAGTATTCATGTGTTGTACCGTGTGCTACACAGTGTTTCTCTCAGTACTCATGTGTTGTACCGTGTGCTACACAGTGTTTCTCTCAGTATTCCTGTGTTGTACCGTGCTACACAGTGTTTCTCTCAGTATCCCTGTGTTGTACCGTGTGCTACACAGTGTTGCTCTCAGTATTCCTGTGTTGTACCGTGTGCTACACAGTGTTTCTCTCAGTATCCCTGCGTTGTACCGTGTGCTACACAGTGTTTCTCTCAGTATTCCTGTGTTGTACCGTGTGCTACACAGTGTTGCTCTCAGTATCCCTGTGCTGTACCGTGTGCTACACAGTGTTTCTCTCAGTATTCCTGTGTTGTACCGTGTGCTACACAGTGTTTCTCTCAGTATCCCTGCGTTGTACCGTGTGCTACACAGTGTTGCTCTCAGTATTCCTGCGTTGTACCGTGTGCTACACAGTGTTTCTCTCAGTATCCCTGCGTTGTACCGTGTGCTACACAGTGTTTCTCTCAGTATCCCTGCGTTGTACCGTGTGCTACACAGTGTTTCTTTCAGTATCCCTGTGCTGTACCGTGTGCTACACAGTGCTTCTCTCAGTATTCCTGTGTTGTACCGTATGCTACACAGTGTTTCTCTCAGTATTCCTGTGTTGTACCGTGTGCTACACAGTGTTTCTCTCAGTATCCCTGCGTTGTACCGTGTGCTACACAGTGTTTCTCTCAGTATTCCTGCGTTGTACCGTGTGCTACACAGTGTTTCTCTCAGTATCCCTGTGTTGTACTGTGTGCTACACAGTGTTTCTCTCAGTATTCCTGTGTTGTACCGTGTGCTACACAGTGTTTCTCTCAGTATCCCTGCGCTGTACTGTGTGCTACACAGTGTTTCTCTCAGTATCCCTGCGTTGTACCGTGTGCTACACAGTGTTTCTCTCAGTATCCCTGTGTTGTACTGTGTGCTACACAGTGTTTCTCTCAGTATCCCTGCGTTGTACCGTGTGCTACACAGTGTTTCTCTCAGCATCCCTGCGTTGTACCGTGTGCTACACAGTGTTTCTCTCAGCATCCCTGCGTTGTACCGTGTGCTACACTGTGTTTCTCTCAGTATTCCTGTGTTGTACCGTGTGCTACACAGTGTTTCTCTCAGTATCCCTGTGCTATACCGTGTGCTACACAGTGTTTCTCTCAGTATTCCTGCGTTGTACCGTGTGCTACACAGTGTTTCTCTCAGTATTCCTGCGTTGTACCGTGTGCTACACAGTGTTTCTCTCAGTATTCATGTGTTGTACCGTGTGCTACACAGTGTTTCTCTCAGTATTCATGTGTTGTACCGTGTGCTACACAGTGTTTCTCTCAGTATACCTGTGCTGTACCGTGTGCTACACAGTGTTTCTCTCAGTATTCCTGTGTAGGACCGTGTGCTACACAGTGTTTCTCTCAGTATTCATGTGTTGTACCGTGTGCTACACAGTGTTTCTCTCAGTACTCATGTGTTGTACCGTGTGCTACACAGTGTTTCTCTCAGTATTCCTGTGTTGTACCGTGCTACACAGTGTTTCTCTCAGTATCCCTGTGTTGTACCGTGTGCTACACAGTGTTTCTCTCAGTATACCTGTGTTGTACCGTGTGCTACACAGTGTTTCTCTCAGTATTCCTGTGTTGTACCGTGTGCTACACAATGGTTCTCTAGGAATATAATTTCCGCGATGTACAATGCTACACAGTTTTTCTCTAGGAATATAATGTCCGCGTTGTACAGTGCTACACAGTGTTTCTCTAGGAATATAATGTCCGCGTTGTACAGTGCTACACAGTGTTTCTCTAGGAATATAATGTCCGTGTTGTACAGTGCTACACAGTGTTTCTCTAGGAATATAGTGTCCGCGTTGTACAGTGCTACACAGTGTTTCTCTAGGAATATAATGTCCGCGTTGTACAGTGCTACACAGTGTTTCTCTAGGAATATAATGTCCGCGTTGTACAGTGCTACACAGTGTTTCTCTAGGAATATAATGTCCGCGTTGTACAGTGCTACACAGTGTTTCTCTAGGAATATAATTCCCGCGTGGTACAGTGCTACACAGTTTTTCTCTATGAATATAATTCCTGTGTTGTACAGTGCTACACAGTGTTTCTCTAGGAATGTAATGTCCGCGTTGTACAGTGCTACACAGTGTTTCTCTTGGAATATAATTCCCGCGTTGTACAGTGCTACACAGTGTTTCTCTAGGAATATAATGTCCGCGTTGTAAGGTACTACACACTGTTTCTCTAGGAATATAATTCCCGCGTTGTACAGTGCTACAAAGTGTTTCTCTAGGAATATAATGTCCGCGTTGTACAGTGCTACACAGTGTTTCTCTAGGAATATTATGTCCGCGTTGTACAGTGCTACACAGTGGTACTCTAGGAATATAATTCCCGCGTTGTACAGTGCTGCACAGTGTTTCTCTAGGAATATAATTCCCGCGTTGTACAGTGCTACACAGTGTTTCTAATTTCTGCTATGATATTACCAGATCATCCGAAATCGATACAAAATAAACTCAATTATATAAATCACATCACCGCGTGCTAATCATTGCCGCGCATACAACAGATACAATCGATACCTTGATTGATTGCTCAATAAATCATTTACAAGGTGGGAGTAGCGACACATCATATCTACCTTCATGTATCCGTTGTGTCAGTCTACAGCCATGCATCCGTTGTGTCAGTCTACATCCATGCATCCGTTGTGTCAGTCTACATCCATGTATCCGTTGAATCAGTCTACAACCATGTACCCGTTGTGTCAGTCTACGACCATGTATCCGTTGTGTCAGTCTACGACCATGTATTCGTTGTGTCAGTCTACAGCCATGTATCCGTTGTGTCAGTCTACAGTCATGTATCCGTTGTGTCAGTCTACATCCATCCATATATCTGATGTGTCAGTCTACAGCCATCTATCCGTTGTGTCAGTCTACATTCATGTATCCGTTGTGTCAGTCTACAGTCATGTATCCGTTGTGTCAGTCTACATCCATGTATCCGTTGTGTCAGTCTACAGTCATGTATCCGTTGTGTCAGTCTGCATCCATGTATCCGTTGTGTCAGTCTACATACATGTATCCGTTGTGTCAGTCTACATCCATCCATATATCTGATGTGTCAGTCTACAGCCATCTATCCGTTGTGTCAGTCTACATTCATGTATCCGTTGTGTCAGTCTACAGTCATGTATCCGTTGTGTCAGTCTACATCCATGTATCCGTTGTGTCAGTCTACAGTCATGTATCCGTTGTGTCAGTCTGCATCCATGTATCCGTTGTGTCAGTCTACATACATGTATCCGTTGTGTCAGTCTACATCCATCCATATATCTGATGTGTCAGTCTACAGCCATCTATCCGTTGTGTCAGTCTACATTCATGTATCCGTTGTGTCAGTCTACAGTCATGTATCCGTTGTGTCAGTCTACAGTCATCCATATATATGATGTGTCAGTCTACAGCCATCTATCCGTTGTGTCAGTCTACATTCATGTATCCGTTGTGTCAGTCTACAGCCATGTATCCGTTGTGTCAGTCTACCGCCATGTATTCGCTGTGTCAGTCTACAGCCATGTATCCGTTGTGTCAGTCTACAGCCATGTACCCGTTGTGTCAGTCTACATCCATCCATATATCTGATGTGTCAGTCTACATTCATCTATCCGTTGTGTCAGTCTACAGCCATGTACCCGTTGTGTCAGTCTACAGTCATGTATATGTTGTGTCAGTCTACAACCATGTATCCGTTGTGTCAGTCTACAGCCATGTATCCGTTGTGTCAGTCTACAGCCATATATCCGTTGTGTCAGTCTACAGCCATATATCCGTTGTGTCAGTCTACATTCATGTATCCGTTGTGTCAGTCTACAGTCATCCATATATCTGATGTGTCAGTCTACAGCCATCTATCCGTTGTGTCAGTCTACATTCATGTATCCGTTGTGTCAGTCTACAGTCATGTATCCGTTGTGTCAGTCTACATCCATGTATCCGTTGTGTCAGTCTACATCCATGTATCCGTTGTGTCAGTCTACAGTCATGTATCCGTTGTGTCAGTCTACATTCATGTATCCGTTGTGTCAGTCTACAGTCATGTATCCGTTGTGTCAGTCTACATCCATGTATTCGTTGTGTCAGTCTACATCCATGTATCCGTTGTGTCAGTCTACAGTCATGTATCCGTTGTGTCAGTCTACATCCATGTATCCGTTGTGTCAGTCTACATCCATGTATCCGTTGTGTCAGTCTACATACATCCATATATCTGATGTGTCAGTCTACAGCCATCTATCCGTTGTGTCAGTCTACAGCCATGTATCCGTTGTGTCAGTCTAAAGTCATGTATCCGCTGTGTCGGTCTACATCCATGTATCCGTTGTGTCAGTCTACATCCATGTATCCGTTGTGTCAGTCTACATCCATGTATACGTTGTGTCAGTCTACAGCCATATATCCGTTGAATCAGTCTACATCCATATATCTGATGTGTCAGTCTACATTCATGTATCCGTTGTGTCAGTCTGCAGTCATGTACCCGTTGTGTCAGTCTACATCCATGTACCCGTTGTGTCAGTCTACAGTCATGTATCCGTTGTGTCAGTCTACATCCATGTATCCGTTGTGTCAGTCTACATCCATGTATCCGTTGTGTCAGTCTACATACATCCATATATCTGATGTGTCAGTCTACAGCCATCTATCCGTTGTGTCAGTCTACAGCCATGTATCCGTTGTGTCAGTCTAAAGTCATGTATCCGTTGTGTCAGTCTACATCCATGTATACGTTGTGTCAGTCTACATCCATATATCTGATGTGTCAGTCTACATTCATGTATCCGTTGTGTCAGTCTGCAGTCATGTACCCGTTGTGTCAGTCTACATCCATGAACCCGTTGTGTCAGTCTACATCCATGTATCCGTTGTGTCAGTCTACATCCATGTATCCGTTGTGTCAGTCCACATCCTTATATCCGTTGTGTCAGTCTACAACCATGTACCCGTTGTGTCAGTCTACATCCATGTATCCGTTGTGTCAGTCTACAGCCTTATATCCGTTGTGTCAGTCTACATCCATGTATCCGTTGTGTCAGTCTACATCTATCCATATATCTGCTGTGTCAGTCTACAGCCATGTATCCGTTGTGTCAGTCTACAGCCATGTACCCGTTGTGTCAGTCTACATCCCTGTATCCGTTGTGTCAGTCTACAATCATGTATCCGTTGTGTCAGTCTACATCCATCCATATATCTGCTGTGTCAGTCTACAGCCAGGTACCCGTTGTGTCAGTCTACATCCATGTATACGTTGTGTCAGTCTACAGCCATGTATCCGTTGAATCAGTCTACATCCATATATCTGATGTGTCAGTCTACATTCATGTATCCGTTGTGTCAGTCTGCAGTCATGTACCCGTTGTGTCAGTCTACATCCATGTACCCGTTGTGTCAGTCTACATCCATGTATCCGTTGTGTCAGTCTACATCCATGTATCCGTTGTGTCAGTCTACATCCATGTATCCGTTGTGTCAGTCTACATTCATGTATCCGTTGTGTCAGTCTACATCCATGTATCCGTTGTGTCAGTCTACAGCCATGTATCCGTTGTGTCAGTCTACATCCATGTATCCGTTGAATCAGTCTACAACCATGTACCCGTTGTGTCAGTCTACATCCATGTATCCGTTGTGTCAGTCCACATCCTTCTATCCGTTGTGTCAGTCTACAACCATGTACCCGTTGTGTCAGTCTACATCCATGTATCCGTTGTGTCAGTCTACAGCCTTATATCCGTTGTGTCAGTCTACATCCATGTATCCGTTGTGTCAGTCTACATCCATCCATATATCTGCTGTGTCAGTCTACAGCCATGTATCCGTTGTGTCAGTCTACAGCCATGTACCCGTTGTGTCAGTCTACATTCATGTATCCGTTGTGTCAGTCTACAATCATGTATCCGTTGTGTCAGTCTACATCCATCCATATATCTGCTGTGTCAGTCTACAGCCAGGTACCCGTTGTGTCAGTCTACATTCATGTATCCGTTGTGTCAGTCTACATCCATGTATACGTTGTGTCAATCTACAGCCATGTATCCGTTGAATCAGTCTACATCCATATATCTGATGTGTCAGTCTACATTCATGTATCCGTTGTGTCAGTCTGCAGTCATGTACCCGTTGTGTCAGTCTACATCCATGTACCCGTTGTGTCAGTCTACATCCATGTATCCGTTGTGTCAGTCTACATCCATGTATCCGTTGTGTCAGTCTACATCCATGTATCCGTTGTGTCAGTCTACATTCATGTATCCGTTGTGTCAGTCTACATTCATGTATCCGTTGTGTCAGTCTACATCCATATATCCGTTGTGTCAGTCTACATTCATGTATCCGTTGTGTCAGTCTACAGCCATGTATCCGTTGTGTCAGTCTACATCCATGTACCCGTTGTGTCAGTCTACATCCATGTATCCGTTGTGGCAGTCTACATCCATGCATCCGTTGTGTCAGTCTACATTCATGTATCCGTTGAATCAGTCTACATCCTTCTATCCGTTGTGTCAGTCTACAACCATGTACCCGTTGTGTCAGTCTACATCCACGTATCCGTTGTGTCACTCTACATCCATGTACCCGTTGTGTCAGTCTACATCCATATATCCGTTGTGTCAGTCTACATCCATGTACCCGTTGTGTCAGTCTACAGCCATGTATCCGTTGTGTCAGTCTACATCCATGTATCCGTTGTGTCAGTCTACATCCATATATCCGTTGTGTCAGTCTACATCCATGTACCCGTTGTGTCAGTCTACAGCCATGTATCCGTTGTGTCAGTCTACAGCCATGTATCCGTTGTGTCAGTCTACAGCCATGTATCCGTTGTGTCAGTCTACATCCATGTATCCGTTGTGTCAGTCTACATCCATATAGCCGTTGTGTCAGTCTGCATCCAGGTATACGTTGTGTCAGTCTACATCCATGTATCCGTTGTGTCAGTCTACATCCATGTATCCGTTGTGTCAGTCTACATTCATGTATCCGTTGTGTCAGTCTACATTCATGTATCCGTTGTGTCAGTCTACATCCATATATCCGTTGTGTCAGTCTACATTCATGTATCCGTTGTGTCAGTCTACAGCCATGTATCCGTTGTGTCAGTCTACATCCATGTACCCGTTGTGTCAGTCTACATCCATGTATCCGTTGTGGCAGTCTACATCCATGCATCCGTTGTGTCAGTCTACATTCATGTATCCGTTGAATCAGTCTACATCCTTCTATCCGTTGTGTCAGTCTACAACCATGTACCCGTTGTGTCAGTCTACATCCATGTATCCGTTGTGTCAGTCTACATCCTTCTATCCGTTGTGTCAGTCTACAGCCATGTATCCGTTGTGTCACTCTACATCCATGTACCCGTTGTGTCAGTCTACATCCATATATCCGTTGTGTCAGTCTACATCCATGTACCCGTTGTGTCAGTCTACAGCCATGTATCCGTTGTGTCAGTCTACATCCATGTATCCGTTGTGTCAGTCTACATCCATATATCCGTTGTGTCAGTCTACATCCATGTACCCGTTGTGTCAGTCTACAGCCATGTATCCGTTGTGTCAGTCTACAGCCATGTATCCGTTGTGTCAGTCTACAGCCATGTATCCGTTGTGTCAGTCTACATCCATGTATCCGTTGTGTCAGTCTACATCCATATAGCCGTTGTGTCAGTCTGCATCCAGGTATACGTTGTGTCAGTCTACATCCATGTATCCGTTGTGTCAGTCTACATCCATGTATCCGTTGTGTCAGTCTACATCCATGTATCCGTTGTGTCAGTCTACATCCATGTACCCGTTGTGTCAATCTACATATAGATATATACAAACGACGGACTAACACCGGGAGATATAAATATATACACACGACGGACTAACACCGGGAGATATAAATATATACACACGACGGACTAACACCGGGAGATATAAATATATACAAACGACGCACTAACACCGGGAGATATAAATATATACACACGACGGACTAACACCGGGAGATATAAATATATACACACGAAGGACTAACACCGGGAGATATAAATATATACAAACGACGCACTAACACCGGGAGATATAAATATATACACACGACGGACTAACACCGGGAGATATAAATATATACACACGAAGGACTAACATCGGCAGATATAAATATATAGAAACGACGCCTCATTACAACCGGAATAAACCGTTGTTGCTTTAATAATTCCACCATACCTTGATAACAAACACAGAGAAATCCTTCAGGAATATGTATTCACAGCATTACATCCCACAAGAATGACACTATGATAGTTATGTGTGGTACTTATTATAACTCGATATATGTGTAACAAATATTATATCAATCACAGCTTTCAATAGCCAGGTGCGATTAAGCTATCAAATCTTATTCCGTAATAAGATGGTTGTGTGACTGAATTACTTGTAAATCGAGCGGCGTTGTGTCCAGATTATGCGAAGCGCTCCAATAAATGGAAGATAAATCAATTAACCAATCTTTGCTACAACGTGACCTCTTTTCTGAGTAGCATCTGTTCGAAATACAGACGAAAATGAATAAATGTTTGAAGAAAAACGTTTAATTCGAATAAACAGAATTGCTTCTAGGGATAACTTCGGAAACTAGAATAGTTAAATCGCACATTTCGGCTAATACCCGACTAGCATATTGGTTGTTCAATAGGTTTCTGATAAACACTGGATTAACTGTTAGGAACGTGTTTGTTCCACACACATTAAATAATCCCAAACCATGAAAGGAAAGTAAACGAAACAAAGGATTGAAAACAATGTATTAGTATTGTGTGTCTATGTATATTATGTCTACTGTGTATATGTCTATTATGTATATGTCTATTATGTATATGTCTATTATGTATATGTCTATTATGTATATGTCTACTATGTATATGTCTATTATGTATATGTCTACTATGTCTACTATGTATATGTCTATTATGTCTATTATGTATATGTCTATTATGTATATTATGTATATGTCTATTATGTATACTATGTATATGTCTATTATGTTTACTATGTATATGTGTCTATGTCTGGTATTCATGTGTCTAGTATGTCCATATATTGTGTGTTTATGGCTCTATCTAGTATGTCCATATATTGTGTGTTTATGGCTGTGTCTAGTATGTCCATATATTGTGTGTTTATGAATGTGTCTAGTATGTCCATATATTGTGTGTTTATGGCTCTATCTAGTATGTCCATATATTGTGTGTTTATGGCTCTATCTAGTATGTCCATATATTGTGTGTTTATGGCTGTGTCTAGTATGTCCATATATTGTGTGTTTATGGCTCTATCTAGTATGTCCATATATTGTGTATTTATGGCTGTGTCTAGTATGTCCATATATTGTGTGTTTATAGCTCTATCTAGTATGTCCATATATTGTGTGTTTATAGCTCTATCTAGTATGTCCATATATTGTGTGTTTATAGCTCTATCTAGTATGTCCATATATTGTGTGTTTATGGCTGTGTCTAGTATGTCCATATATTGTGTGTTTATAGCTCTATCTAGTATGTCCATATATTGTGTATTTATGGCTGTGTCTAGTATGTCCATATATTGTGTGTTTATAGCTCTATCTAGTATGTCCATATATTGTGTGTTTATGACTGTGTCTAGTATGTCCATATATTGTGTGTTTATAGCTCTATCTAGTATGTCCATATATTGTGTATTTATGGCTGTGTCTAGTATGTCCATATATTGTGTGTTTATAGCTCTATCTAGTATGTCCATATATTGTGTGTTTATGACTGTGTCTAGTATGTCCATATATTGTGTGTTTATAGCTCTATCTAGTATGTCCATATATTGTGTATTTATGGCTGTGTCTAGTATGTCCATATATTGTGTGTTTATAGCTCTATCTAGTATGTCCATATATTGTGTGTTTATGACTGTGTCTAGTATGTCCATATATTGTGTGTTTATAGCTCTATCTAGTATGTCCATATATTGTGTATTTATGGCTGTGTCTAGTATGTCCATATATTGTGTGTTTATAGCTCTATCTAGTATGTCCATATATTGTGTGTTTATAGCTCTATCTAGTATGTCCATATATTGTGTGTTTATGGCTCTATCTAGTATGTCCATATATTGTGTGTTTATGGCTCTATCTAGTATGTCCATATATTGTGTGGCCATATAAAAGTCAGTGTGCTGAATTTGAGTCCTTCTAAGACAAAGGCAAGATGAGGTACAATGCGTACACAGATTCATTAAAACGGCCACAAAAGAAAACACGCCAGTTTGATGAGGGTCTATCACGCGGAAACACTACTTTCACGCCAGTTTTGATGAGGGTCTATCCGCGGAAACACTACTTTCACGCCAGTTTTGATGAGGGTCTATCCGCGGAAACACTACTTTCACACCAGTTTGATGAGGGTCTATCCGCGGAAACACTACTTTCACGCCAGTATGATGAGGGTCTATCCGCGGAAACACTACTTTCACGCCAGTTTGATGAGGGTCTATCCGCGGAAACACTACTTTCACACCAGTTTGATGAGGGTCTATCCGCGGAAACACTACTTTCACGTCAGTTTGATGAGGGTCTATCCGCGGAAACACTACTTTCACGTCAGTTTGATGAGGGTCTATCCGCGGAAACACTACTTTCACGTCAGTTTGATGAGGGTCTATCCGCGGAAACACTACTTTCACGTCAGTTTGATGAGGGTCTATCCGCGGAAACAGTACTTTCACACCAGTTTGATGAGGGTCTATCCGCGGAAACACTACGTTCACGCCAGTATGATGAGGGTCTATCCGCGGAAACACTACTTTCACACCAGTTTGATGAGGGTCTATCCGCGGAAACACTACTTTCACACCAGTTTGATGAGGGTCTATCCGTGGAAACACTACTTTCACGCCAGTTTGATGAGGGTCTATCCGCGGAAACACTACTTTCACACCAGTTTGATGAGGGTCTATCCGTGGAAACACTACTTTCACGCCAGTTTGATGAGGGTCTATCCGCGGAAACACTACGTTCACGCCAGTATGATGAGGGTCTATCCGCGGAAACACTACTTTCACACCAGTTTGATGAGGGTCTATCCGCGGAAACACTACTTTCACACCAGTTTGATGAGGGTCTATCCGTGGAAACACTACTTTCACGCCAGTTTGATGAGGGTCTATCCGCGGAAACACTACTTTCACACCAGTTTGATGAGGGTCTATCCGCGGAAACACTACTTTCACGCCAGTTTGATGAGGGTCTATCCGCGGAAACACTACGTTCACGCCAGTATGATGAGGGTCTATCCGCGGAAACACTACTTTCACACCAGTTTGATGAGGGTCTATCCGCGGAAACACTACTTTCACACCAGTTTGATGAGGGTCTATCCGTGGAAACACTACTTTCACGCCAGTTTGATGAGGGTCTATCCGCGGAAACACTACTTTCACACCAGTTTGATGAGGGTCTATCCGCGGAAACACTACTTTCACGCCAGTATGATGAGGGTCTATCCGCGGAAACACTACTTTCACGCCAGTTTGATGAGGGTCTATCCGCGGAAACACTACGTTCACCAAGAGAAAAAGTGTTGAACTATTTCTTGTCATCATTGACAAACTATCTGCTATGTAGTCATTTTAAAATGTTCGTTAAATTTTATTCAATTAATTACAGATTTAAAATACCCCTTGGCGTTGGGTTAATTTTCTGAAACTATGCATTTTAAGATTTAGGGTGCTGTTTTACATATGCATAAGTTAAAAACGAAAACAGAAATGAATAGATAATATCATGAGCTTTCCAGGTATGACTTTAATAATATGTTGTGTCTAGTCGATTGCAGCAATAACGTACACTGTTCCCCGAGTCTAATAGTCCCGAAATCCCTTCTTACCAACCTATGGAATAGCGGAAAGCCGTAATTTCGGTGAATTTCGGCCAAGCGGGGTAATGTGAGAAAGGTGTATTCCATAGAATGTTCTTGTTTGCTTACACTAGTTTTTATCTTGATGAAAGGGCATCTGCTTGAACTACAGCCAGGGGCCCCATGCAACCTTAATCCGCCCCTGCCCTGCAGGTGTTACATATATATATGCATTCTAGGACCAGAACATAAATGCCAAACATCTCTCAGGGGTGGAGGAGGTCACTACATTGCATTCTAGGACCAGAACATAAATGTCAAACATCTCTCAGGGGCGGGGGAAGTCACTACATTGCATTCTAGGACCAGAACATAAATGTCAAACATCTCTCAGGGGCGGGGGAAGTCACTACATTGCATTCTAGGACCAGAACATAAATGTCAAACATCTCTCAGGGGCGGTGGAGGTCACTACATTGCAATATTTATGACGGGTTGGTGCCATTATGCTCAATATAGAATAGTTTTCCACTTCTTTTCAGCCTAAAATAAACTTGAAGAAAAGCCTAAAAGAAATGTGTCGTTTGAAGTCTAGTCTATTTCGACTATAACCAAGAGTGATGAGCATGTCACTATCGTCGTGAGTGATGAGCATGTCACTATCATCGTGAGTGATGAACATGTCACTATCGTCGTGAGTGATGAGCATGTCACTATCATCGTGAGTGATGAACATGTCACTATCGTCGTGAGTGATGAGCATGTCACTATCATCGTGAGTGATGAACATGTCACTATCATCGTGAGTGATGAGCATGTCACTATCATCGTGAGTGATGAACATGTCACTATCATCGTGAGTGATGAACATGTCACTATCATCGTGAGTGATGAACATGTCACTATCATCGTGAGTGATGAACATGTCACTATCATCGTGAGTGATGAACATGTCACTATCATCGCGAGTGATGAACATGTCACTATCATCGTGAGTGATGAACATGTCACTATCATCGTGAGTGATGAACATGTCACTATCATCGTGAGTGATGAACATGTCACTATCATCGTGAGTGATGAACATGTCACTATCATCGTGAGTGATGAACATGTCACTATCATCGTGAGTGATGAACATGTCACTATCATCGTGAGTGATGAACATGTCACTATCATCGTGAGTGATGAACATGTCACTATCATCGTGAGTGATGAACATGTCACTATCATCGTGAGTGATGAACATGTCACTATCATCGTGAGTGATGAACATGTCACTATCATCGTGAGTGATGAGCATGTCACTATCATCGTGAGTGATGAACATGTCACTATCATCGTGAGTGATGAACATGTCACTATCATCGCGAGTGATGAACATGTCACTATCATCGTGAGTGATGAACATATCACTATCATCGCGAGTGATGAACATGTCACTATCATCGTGAGTGATGAACATGTCACTATCATCGCGAGTGATGAACATGTCACTATCATCGTGAGTGATGAGCATGTCACTATCATCGTGAGTGATGAACATGTCACTATCATCATCGTGAGTGATGAACATATCACTATCATCGCGAGTGATGAACATGTCACTATCATCATCGTGAGTGATGAACATATCACTATCATCGTGAGTGATGAACATGTCACTATCATCGGAGTGATGAACATTCACTATCATCGTGAGTGATGAACATATCACTATCATCGTGAGTGATGAACATGTCACTATCATCGTGAGTGATGAACATGTCACTATCATCGTGAGTGATGAACATGTCACTACTCATCGTGAGTGATGAACATGTCACTATCGTCATCGTGAGTGATGAACATGTCACTATCATCATCGTGAGTGATGAACATATCACTATCATCGCGAGTGATGAACATGTCACTATCATCATCGTGAGTGATGAACATATCACTATCATCGTGAGTGATGAACATGTCACTATCATCGCGAGTGATGAACATATCACTATCATCATGAGTGATGAACATGTCACTATCATCGTGAGTGATGAACATATCACTATCATCGTGAGTGATGAACATGTCACTATCATCGCGAGTGATGAACATGTCACTATCATCGTGAGTGATGAACATGTCACTATCGTCATCGTGAGTGATGAACATGTCACTATCGTCATCGTGAGTGATGAACATGTCACTATCATCATCGTGAGTGATGAACATATCACTATCATCGCGAGTGATGAACATGTCACTATCATCATCGTGAGTGATGAACATATCACTATCATCGCGAGTGATGAACATGTCACTATCATCGTGAGTGATGAGCATGTCACTATCGTCATCGTGAGTGATGAACATGTCACTATCATCGTGAGTGATGAACATGTCACTATCATCGGAGTGATGACATGTCACTATCATCGGAGTGATGAACATGTCACTATCATCGGAGTGATGAACATGTCACTATCATCGTGAGTGATGAACATGTCACTATCATCGTGAGTGATGAACATGTCACTATCATCGTGAGTGATGAACATGTCACTATCATCGTGAGTGATGAACATGTCACTGACATGTCACTATCATCATCGCGAGTGATGAACATGTCACTATCATCGTGAGTGATGAACATGTCACTATCATCGCGAGTGATGAGCATGTCACTATCATCGTGAGTGATGAGCATGTCACTATCATCGTGAGTGATGAACATGTCACTATCATCGTGAGTGATGAACATGTCACTATCATCGTGAGTGATGAACATGTCACTATCATCGCGAGTGATGAACATGTCACTATCATCGTGAGTGATGAACATGTCACTATCGTCATCGCGAGTGATGAGCATGTCACTATCATCATCGTGAGTGATGAACATGTCACTATCATCGTGAGTGATGAGCATGTCACTATCTCATCGTGAGTGATGAACATGTCACTATCATCGTGAGTGATGAACATGTCACTATCATCGTGAGTGATGAACATGCCACTATCATCGTGAGTGATGAGCATGTCACTATCTCATCGCGAGTGATGAGCATGTCACTATCTCATCGCGAGTGATGAGCATGTCACTATCATCGTGAGTGATGAACATGTCACTATCATCATCGTGAGTGATGAACATGTCACTATCATCATCGCGAGTGATGAGCATGTCACTATCATCATCGTGAGTGATGAACATGTCACTATCATCGTGAGTGATGAACATGTCACTATCATCATCGTGATTGATGAACATGTCACTATCATCATCGTGAGTGATGAACATGTCACTATCATCATCGCGAGTGATGAGCATGTCACTATCGTCATCGCGAGTGATGAGCATGTCACTATCATCATCGTGAGTGATGAACATGTCACTATCGTCATCGCGAGTGATGAGCATGTCACTATCATCATCGTGAGTGATGAACATGTCACTATCGTCATCGCGAGTGATGAGCATGTCACTATCGTCATCGCGAGTGATGAGCATGTCACTATCATCGTGAGTGATGAACATGTCACTATCATCATCGTGAGTGATGAACATGTCACTATCATCATCGCGAGTGATGAGCATGTCACTATCATCATCGTGAGTGATGAACATGTCACTATCATCGTGAGTGATGAACATGTCAATATCATCGTGAGTGATGAACATGTCACTATCATCGTGAGTGATGAACATGTCACTATCATCATCGTGATTGATGAACATGTCACTATCATCATCGTGAGTGATGAATATGTCACTATCATCATCGCGAGTGATGAGCATGTCACTATCATCATCGTGAGTGATGAACATGTCACTATCATCATCGTGATTGATGAACATGTCACTATCATCATCGTGAGTGATGAATATGTCACTATCATCATCGCGAGTGATGAGCATGTCACTATCATCATCGTGAGTGATGAACATGTCACTATCATCATCGTGATTGATGAACATGTCACTATCATCATCGTGAGTGATGAATATGTCACTATCATCATCGCGAGTGATGAGCATGTCACTATCATCATCGTGAGTGATGAACATGTCACTATCATCATCGTGATTGATGAACATGTCACTATCATCATCGTGAGTGATGAATATGTCACTATCATCATCGCGAGTGATGAGCATGTCACTATCATCATCGTGAGTGATGAACATGTCACTATCATCATCGTGATTGATGAACATGTCACTATCATCATCGTGAGTGATGAATATGTCACTATCATCATCGCGAGTGATGAGCATGTCACTATCATCATCGTGAGTGATGAACATGTCACTATCATCGCGAGTGATGAGCATGTCACTATCATCGTGAGTGATGAACATGTCACTATCATCGCGAGTGATGAGCATGTCACTATCATCGCGAGTGATGAACATGTCACTATCATCGTGAGTGATGAACATGTCCCTATCATCGTGAGTGATGAGCATGTCACTATCATCATCGTGAGTGATGAGCATGTCACTATCATCGCGAGTGATGAACATGTCACTATCATCGCGAGTGATGAACATGTCACTATCATCGTGAGTGATGAGCATGTCACTATCATCGCCAGTGATGAGCATGTCCCTATCATCGTGAGTGATGAACATGTCCCTATCATCGCCAGTGATGAGCATGTCACTATCATCATCGTGAGTGATGAACATGTCACTATCATCGCGAGTGATAAGCATGTCACTATCATCATCGTGAGTGATGAACATGTCCCTATCATCGTGAGTGATGAGCATGTCCCTATTATCGTGAGTGATGAGCATGTCCCTATCATCGTGAGTGATGAGCATGTCCCTATCATCGTGAGTGATGAACATGTCCCTATCATCGTGAGTGATGAGCATGTCACTATCATCGTGAGTGATGAGCATGTCACTATCATCGTGAGTGATGAGCATGTCACTATCATCGTGAGTGATGAGCATGTCACTATCATCGCCAGTGATGAGCATGTCACAATCATCGCGAGTGATGAGCATGTCACTATCATCATCGTGAGTGATGAACATGTCCCTATCATCGTGAGTGATGAACATGTCACAATCATCGTGAGTGATGAACATGTCACTATCATCGTGAGTGATGAGCATGTCACTATCATCATCGTGAGTGATGAGCATGTCACTGTCATCGTGAGTGATGAACATGTCACTATCATCATCGTGAGTGATGAACATGTCACTATCATCGTGAGTGATGAACATGTCACTATCATCGTGAGTGATGAGCATGTCACTATCATCGTGAGTGATGAACATGTCACTATCATCGCGAGTGATGAGCATGTCACTATCATCATCGTGAGTGATGAGCATGTCACAATCATCGTGAGTGATGAGCATGTCACTATCATCGTGAGTGATGAACATGTCACTATCATCGTGAGTGATGAGCATGTCACTATCATCGTGAGTGATGAACATGTCACTATCATCGTGAGTGATGAACATGTCACTATCATCGCCAGTGATGAGCATGTCACTATCATCATCGTGAGTGATGAACATGTCACTATCATCGTGAGTGATGAGCATGTCACTATCATCGCGAGTGATGAACATGTCACTATCATCGCCAGTGATGAGCATGTCTCTATCATCATCGTGAGTGATGAACATGTCACTATCATCGTGAGTGATGAGCATGTCACTATCATCGTGAGTGATGAACATGTCACTATCATCGTGAGTGATGAACATGTCACTATCATCGCCAGTGATGAGCATGTCACTATCATCATCGTGAGTGATGAACATGTCACTATCATCGTGAGTGATGAGCATGTCACTATCATCGCGAGTGATGAACATGTCACTATCATCGCCAGTGATGAGCATGTCTCTATCATCATCGTGAGTGATGAACATGTCACTATCATCGTGAGTGATGAGCATGTCACTATCATCGTGAGTGATGAACATGTCACTATCATCGTGAGTGATGAACATGTCACTATCATCGCCAGTGATGAGCATGTCACTATCATCATCGTGAGTGATGAACATGTCACTATCATCGTGAGTGATGAGCATGTCACTATCATCGCGAGTGATGAACATGTCACTATCATCGCGAGTGATGAACATGTCACTATCATCGCCAGTGATGAGCATGTCACTATCATCATCGTGAGTGATGAGCATGTCACTATCATCGTGAGTGATGAGCATATCACTATCATCGCGAGTGATGAACATGTCACTATCATCGCGAGTGATGAACATGTCACTATCATCATCGTGAGTGATGAGCATGTCCCTATCATCGTGAGTGATGAACATGTCCCTATCATCGCCAGTGATGAGCATGTCACTATCATCATCGTGAGTGATGAACATGTCACTATCATCGCGAGTGATGAGCATGTCACTATCATCATCGTGAGTGATGAACATGTCCCTATCATCGTGAGTGATGAACATGTCACTATCATCGTGAGTGATGAGCATGTCACTATCATCATCGCGAGTGATGAACATGTCCCTATCATCGTGAGTGATGAACATGTCACTATCATCGTGAGTGATGAGCATGTCACTATCATCATCGCGAGTGATGAGCATGTCACTATCATCGCCAGTGATGAACATGTCACTATCATCATCGTGAGTGATGAGCATGTCACAATCATCGTGAGTGATGAGCATGTCATTATCATCATCGCGAGTGATGAACATGTCACTATCATCGCCAGTGATGAACATGTCACTATGATCGCGAGTGATGAACATGTCACTATCATCGCCAGTGATGAACATGTCACTATCATCGCCAGTGATGAACATGTCACTATCATCGCCAGTGATGAACATGTCACTATCATCGCCAGTGATGAGCATGTCCCTATCATCGCCAGTGATGAGCATGTACCTATCATCGCCAGTGATGAGCATGTCACTATCATCATCGCGAGTGATGAACATGTCACTATCATCGCCAGTGATGAACATGTCACTATCATCGCCAGTGATGAGCATGTCACTATCATCGTGAGTGATGAGCATGTCACTATCATCGTGAGTGATGAACATGTCACTATCATCGTGAGTGATGAACATGTCACTATCATCGTGAGTGATGAACATGTCACTATCATCGTGAGTGATGAACATGTCACTATCATCGTGAGTGATGAGCATGTCACTATCATCGTGAGTGATGAACATGTCACTATCATCGCGAGTGATGAGCATGTCACTATCATCATCGTGAGTGATGAGCATGTCACAATCATCGTGAGTGATGAGCATGTCACTATCATCGTGAGTGAT